>VDFB02056351.1:37720829-37775299 GCA_007258455.2 Sequoia sempervirens | reverse complement strand
CAAAGATGGCTTTGGCGCATCCGGAATCACTTCAGAGTTCGTCAGCATCAGACGGAACGGGAAACGGATAAGTAACGGGAGAAATATTAATATTTAATTGTATTGATTAAATATTAATTAATTAATGATTTTTAATATAAAGTTATAATTTTAAATTATAACTTAAGTGATTGCCTTGAGGGGTGCGCCATCATTAAAGGGGGCCAGTTTCACATTTAAATTATATTAAAATATTCAGCTGTGAACTATGGAGAAATTAAAAGAATTAAAAGTGAATATTTTAATGAAACCCTATTCTTAAGGAAATCGCACTTTTCAGCCTTAAGAGGTTTTTGCCTTGGGTTTTGGGCCATTATGTGATTATTGGATTTTGAGAACTGATCAAATTGATCTGAGCACAGACTTTAGGGTTTGAACTCGACTTCCTTGGGGAACGAGCCATCTCCAGCGGAAAGCAATTCAGAGAGTGTGAAATATCACTTGATCTATTGCCAGCAGAGGTTTTCTCATTCAGAGTAAACTACAGAGCTTTCAGAGATTGTCTTTTATCTGAGATTCTTCAGTGTTTTGCATCCAGACAGTAGTTGTTCATCTTGGCGCATCATTACAGAGGATTAGACATTGATTTTGGTGAAGGCCGTACAATATTTATTGCTGTTCTGTCAGGCCGTACCTTGCTGCAGGGCCGTACAATCTGTCCTTTGGCCGTACTCATCAGATTAAAGGAAACGCCTTTGTTAGAGGGTTCCAGTTTGCATCAAAGGAGGCGCCAACTATCTGGGAGTCACCAGAGATCATCAGTCGGAGGGAGAAGATCATTGTTTGACTCAGCCGTACATTTCTGTACTTCTGTAGCAGCAAATACCAGGTTTTAAAAATATTGAAAATTCTTTATTTTATTCATTGCATGTTTCTGGATATCATTGTAATCAGTAGAGAAGTTTGAATAAAGATACTGGCATCGATATTCTCTCATTTCCAGAGCTATTTTATTTTTATTGAATTTATTTCAATTTATTGCCAAAATCGTACCTTTCATTTATTGCATCAAAAACACAAAAATTGCAAAAAAACCAAAAACCTTCAGAAAAACTTGAAACTCAAATAAGGTCGTGGGGAAACTAGGTTTTACATTTCAACACTTGTCACTTGGCGTCCAGAATCTTGACCTTCTAGAACTTCAAAGATTCATCTTGACTGGCGTACTTAACATTTTAATTCACTTTTAAAAGTATTCACTTCAAATTCCCTCTTTAAGAATTTTAATTCACCAGCCGAAGCTCTGTTTCTCAATTTTATTCATTTGTTGCTCTAGAAGATTCATCTCACGAAGAATTCATTCAAATTCATCTAGGCAATCCATTTCAATTTCATCATTTGAAGCATTTTATTTTTGAAAACACATTTTATTCACTTTGCCTTAGAAAAATTTTAAATTTCCCTTAGGAAAATTCATTATTTCAAGTGTCGATCAAATTCTCCATCTCGAAAGCCTTGGCGAAGTGCAGAAGACTTTAAAATCAATTCCTTGTCGAAGATCTTCGATACCTAGAAGAAAATTTCCTTCAAAACGCGTTGAATTCATGGGTCCACAACGAAGGGGTTTATTTAATTTTATTTTTTAATTTTTGAACCTTAGAAAAATATTTTCTCATCAAATTTAATCCAATTCTTCATCCCTGTGAGTATTTTCTTGCTCTGACTTGAAATTTCTAATCAACCCTGTGAAGCTGGCATCCTCTGACTTCTTCTCAAGCAATTTCACTCATGCTTCTGAAAAATTTCATACCTCTATCAGAGTTGGGCGTATTTTTCTTAGAGATGACATTTTGTGCCTTAGAAAATTTTAAATTAAAATCACTAGCATAGGCACATTTTGAATTTTGCCTTAGAAAATTGTATTCATCTTCAATCATTTTGCCCGTGGAGAAATTTTTTATCAACACTTAGCACAATTTTCCATTAACACCTTGGGCGCATCTTGTATGTCATGGAGAATATTAGCCACGCCTAGCATTTTTCTTTTTTTTTTATTCATCTTGTATCTTGGCGCATTTAACACACCATGGGGGATATTTTATTCCACACCTTAGCATATTTTACTATCACCTTGGGCGCACTTCACACTTAGAAGAGGATATTAGCCACGCCTTAGTCATTTTATTTCATTTTACCTCACCTTGTCTTCATCTTGCATGGCGCATTTAGCATGAGGTGAAGGATTTGACCTTTCAACGCCTTAGCAACTTTGACTTCCTTCTAAGCTTGGCGCATTTCATTTGTTCAAGAGGATTTTAAAATTTGTCTTTTCTAGGCTAAGTTGGGCGCATTTCACATGGGGTAAAGGATAAACACTCTCAACATCTTTGACCTCCTTTGACTAGCTTGAGTATGGGCGCATTTAGCATGATGAAGAGGATCTTGACTTTCAACGCCCTTGATTCTTTTCAAATTTTATTCTATCATGCACCTTGGGCGCATTTGGCATGATGTGAAGGACTTGACCTTTCAACGCCCTTTGACTTCCTTCCTTGCATGTACACATTTTGTCTTCACATGCCTTCATTTGGGCGCATTTGATGGGGTGAGAGGGATGAACATTTTTACAACACATTTGACTCTTTGACCTTGCTTCTTAGGTATGGGCGCATTTAGCATGATGGAGAGGATTTTGACTTTCAACGCCCTTGATTCTTTTCAAATTTTATTCTATCATGCACCTTGGGAGCATTTGGCATGAGGTGAAGGACTTGACCTTTCAACGCCTTTGACTTCCTTCCTTGCATGTACACATTTTGTCTTCACATGCCTTCATTTGGGCGCATTTGAGGGGGTGAGAGGGATGAAACACCAACACCCTTTGACCTTTGACTTTCTCTTCTAGCATGGGCGCATTTCCAAGGTAGAGGTGGAACTTATGCCTTAGAGATTTTTAGCATCTTGACTTCTATTGCCTTGCTTGCACATGGGCGCGTTTTGATGGGTGAGGAGGATATAACCTTATGCCTTAGAAATTTTCTCAACTTCCACCACCTTGCATGGGCGCATTGAGGTAGCTGCAGGATATCTTCAACACCTTGAATCTTCTTAGCCACCACAAGGCAAGTTGGGCACATTTGACATGTCTAGCAGGATGAAACTCATGCCTTAGAAAATTTTCTTGCTTTCCAACTGAGGTGGGCGCATTTTCAAGGTGGAGGTGGACGAATTTCAACACTTAGAAAAAATTTCTCCATTCATGCTTGTGAAGAGGGCACATTGAGGGGTGGCAGGATGAAACTTTATGCCTTAGAATTTTCTTAGCCACCACAAGACAAGTTGGGCACATTTTCAAGGTGGAGGTGGACGAACTCAACACTTAGAAATTTTCATCTGCTTCTGCATGTTTATCCATGCCCTGCTATTTATAGTAAGTCCTTCAATTTTTACACTTTTGAAGCTCGGATCGATTTGAAATTTTAAACACAGGGCCTTCATAACCTTGTCAGCCCATTCACACTGATATCCTGAGCTGGCCTGCTAAGAATAGTATGTTTCTAAAGGTGGTTAACTATTTATAGTCACTGCCTGTTTCTGAGACCTCCACAGCTCCATTTGACTTGAAATTTGAATGACGTGCTACTCATCAAATGACTTGCCCGTTGACACTGGCACCTGATACTGGTTTACTATTTTTAGCCAATTTTTGGAACGCCTTACTATAAATAGTAAGTGCTCTGATTGCCCTCAAATTTTATCGGTGGATAGCATGAAAGATGTTGATCGCAGTGGGATACACCGGTTTTCGAAAATTCTGACTTTTTACCCCTCTTTTTGGGTCCTAAAGCTGGAAACCCTAATTTGACTTGCATGTATATCAAATGACTCTGTTTGACCTCGTTTTTGTTGCACTGTGCCCTGTTTGTGATTCTGATGTGCTGGGCAGTTGCCGGAATTGACCTGCTAAAAATAGTAAGTCACTGAATACTGATCATCTTGCTTTGCATGTCACACCATTGTGAAGCTTTCGAAAAATCCATAAGGAATATGCTGACATGCAAAGAAAACCCTAACATGCAAACCCTAAAAATAGCCTCTGAAGGCTGAATTCTGAAAGTCATTATCTCACTTTGCATGTTATATCGTCTCGAAGGTCTCAGAAAACCCAGAAGGAATCCTCAGACATGCATTGAAGAATTCTGCATATAAACCCTAAAATTTGCTTCAGAAGCCAAACTACTAAAAATAGTAAGTTGTCTGTTTCAGCTCAAAATTTGCAGATGAGTAGCTTGACATGTTCTGGATGCAATGTGATTGTCAAAACCTCGAAAATGCTGAAAGAACACCCGAAATTGCACACTTACTAAAAATAGTAAGTTGTCGGAATTTGATGAAATTTAGCTGGGAGCTTGCTGGAAGCATACTGACATCAATGTTAGTCTTTGATTTCAATTTATTCACTTCATTTGACCTTAGGTTGACCAGAAAAATACAAACCCTAATTCTATGAACTTGGCCAAAATTTCACGTTTAAGCTCACAAACAGGCACACCCCGAAAAGACAGACAGCAGAAAGAGACAGAAAGAGACAGAGAGAGAGAGAAAACCAAAGCCAAAAGACCAGAATGGAGCAAAAATTAGGGGGTCCCTATTTTGAATGGGGTGATGTGTGAAAAGGTCACAACACCTAGTACATAGGAATAAAAACTAGATACATAGCTCACTCCAAATCAAAACCAAGGAAGCATTAACACCACTTGTATGAAACCCCTCGCCACCCCCCATAATGCTAACAAGGAAGAGGGATGATAAATTCATTGAAATGGTGTCACAATGTAGTGCATGAAGGAGAAGAGACATTAGCAAAACGTGCACAAGATAGTACCTACAATTAAAAAAGGGTGTGCAAAACAAGGCACAGATGCATGAAGGTACACAAGGTTGTGATTGCGAATAAGAAAGCACACACAACAAACCCCTCATGGCATTTTATAAAGGAGTGTGAGTACAAAATATGGCACAACATGACGTGTAAAATCCCCAAAAGCATGTACAATGGTGGCACTTTATCTTAGTGCGTCTACAAATGAAAAAGTGCATTCAAAAAATGTTGAAAATGCCCAAAACGGACATGTTGGAAATACATATAAAACAGTTCAAAAGAACTGTCATCTCACAAAAATAGAACTTTTCCAAGTGCCAAAAATGTTCAAGAAATCAACCGGAAAGTTAAATAACAACAAAATAAATAAAAAATATTTGGAAAAATTTCTGAAAAAGCACATGGATAGTTGTGAATAGCTCTAAAATACCTTTCCAATGCTAAAAGAATCATGAAAAACAAAGCCAAACAAAAAGCTATGAACTCAAGAACCAAAAACATAGATCTGACTTCGACAAGTGATAAAATATACTAGCTACAAAATTTGATAAAACTACCCACACCATTGGAAAGTGCTTAGAACCAACTTTCCTACCTCTGTTGACGTCTGTTGGCGTTTCAATTCGCACCTCTAGAATGTAGATTAGAAATGGATAGCTATGCAGAAATAAACTGCTCTTCGAATTAGGAGGGGAAGCTCTCTCTTCGTTGATGATGCTTAAAGAAAGTAAACTAAACTATTTGCCAATCTTTTTGTTCTCAGCTAAGAGCACAAGGTTATAAAACTCTAGCGTCGTAGCTAAGGTTTTCCCTTTTCCAGAACTTCAACTACAACTAGGCCTACTCTAATGACGCTTCTCGCAACTCAAGTAAACTCAGAGCTTGAGAGTTAGAAGTAAACAAGGAATGATTTGACAACACAAATGCTTAAACAAACTCACTTCCAACGAACACCTGAAGACTCATTGTACTTTTAGATGCAAGCTGAAATAAAGATTATATAAGTAGAACACATAAAACAAAATCTGAGACAATAGATCAAAGCAGCAAAGCAGGCATAAGATTTCCTTTCTCAAACTTCTAACAATGATTATACTTCTGGAACAGTAGGTTTGTAGCAATAACAGGCTTACAGTTTAGCGATCAAACCATAATACACTTGACACAAATTACATATGAACTGAACAATAACTTGCAGCAAAAGGCAGACATGCAAGCTTGTTCTCACTAAGTAAATAGACACTGAATAACTTGCAAGCAAAAGTAGGCTCAGCAATTTGTTATCACAATAATGGTTAAAGAAAAATGGGCAAGGCTGCCCTTATTTATACACAAACAAGGAGTAGGGAACCCTAAAATCTCCTTGCTTTTACAACAAGACTTGCCAACTCGCAAGCTTTATTTCTAAAACTAAAACATGACAACTAACAACCTGCTGAAAACAAAAAGCAGGGAAAGTTCCAACTATTACATTTAATTTTTCCTATTTCACAAAGAATAGATAAGCATGAATGAGAATAGCAAGTGGCATCAAGTTAACTGCTGCTTTTTGAGTTCTATTCTTAGAAAACATCGCTGCCCCAAAAGATGACTCACTCTTCGCCAAAAAGTTGATTTGTTCCTGATTTCAATTGGAGAATATTGCATGTTTAAAAACTCGAATTTTGATTGTGAACACGCCTATGTTTGAAAAAGTTTTGCGCAAACTGCTGAAAATAAGTTGTTGATTTTTATCCAAAAAGCAAATTCCCCGAAAAAAGTTGAGGTCTGGGTTTTGTAGAGAATCACATTCTGAAGAGACCCAGTTGATGAGATTTCAAAAAAGCTGAGGGTTTCCCGTAAAATCGCCGAAAAAGAGATTCTTGAAAATATAAAATTTTCCAATCTTCAAGAGGAGTAAAAGCAAGCGGACCCAAATCGATGAAAACTGAAAAAGTTGACCACCCATTTCTGAAATGCGATGCCCTAGAAGATTGGACCATGAAAAAGCGTGCCTCTATGCTTGCCAATCCTGAATCCATGAAGAAAACTGAAAAAGCACTCCGTTTGAGCCTCCAAATTTCGATGAAAAGAAAAAGATATCTCTCTTCCTCTGGATGCCAACCTACAAGATATGAAGAATAAATGCCAAAAGCCTTCTTAAATGGAGTTTGAGGACGAAAAAGCGCTTTATTCTCCAAGCTTTAAAACTTTGAAGCCAATCCGGAATCAGGAACATCAAATGTAGACATTGTTTTGAATGATGAATGATAAAACTTGAAAAAACAATGAAGGCATTGAACCTTGGGTGCCCCTGGCTAGTTGGGGCGCCTAAGCATCCCAGACTTAGCCATTTTCCTAAAATCTTCCAATTTATCTTGATAAAATGCATCCCTTTGATCTTTGATTCCGAACGTCTGATGAATCCTGTGAACTGACCGTCAGGCTCGTTGTGAAGCTTGATCAAATCTGAGAAAAATGTTCTGAAGGCCGCATCTTCTAAAAACACCTTTTGAGCTCTCAAAATCTTGGGTGCCCCTAGCTAGCTGGGGCGCCCAACTCCTCCAAAGTAAGCATTTTTCTGAGAGTTTCAACTTTTAAATTTGACCTTTTATGTTCCTCATGTCTTCATCTTCATTCAATCTGTAATATCTGGCATTTGATGAATCTAATGGTTTGGCTAAGATATCCACTGGAAAGCTTGAGGAATTCTGAAAAAGATGATTGGTTTTGCAAACCCTAAAAACTGGTTTTGACCTCCCAAAACCCCAGGCACCCTTGGCTAGCTAGGGCGCCCATGGATCCCAAAGTATGAATATTTTGAAGGTTTTTCATGATTTTTATTTTGACCTCCCAAAACCCCAGGCGCCCTTGGCTAGCTGGGGCGCCCATGGATCCCAGAGTATGAATATTTTAAAGGTTTTTCATGATTTTTATTTTGTTCCTTTGATGCAACATCTCTGTTCAATCCATGTTTCAAGCCTTTTCATTGATCCATTGACCCGGCTTATGGATTCACTGTGGAGCCAGAAGAATTCTAAGATAGATGTCTTGGAGGTCACAAACCCTAACTCAGCTTTTGACTTCCTTAAATCTTGGGCGCCCTTGGCTAACTAGGGCACCTTTATTTGCCATAGTTAGATTTTTTATTTGAGTTTTTCAAATTTTTGCTATCTCTTCATTCTCCACTCCGTGCTCATCGTTGCTACATCCACCTTCAACCATGCATCGAATGTCGGAGACTAAAAATATGCTAAGGCATGAACAGTTAGGCGCCTTGACTGGATAGGGGTGCCTAGCATATCTAGTGTTAGACAAATTTTCACCATTTTCAAGATTTTCCAACTCCCCTCCTTCGTTCTCCATTTCTTGAGCATCTTTCGCCTTTGATCAATCTGTGCAGCATTTGAGACCTTGATTCTAACACCTGGCAGTTGACCATCATCCATTGATGACCTCGGAGCTCCTGTTTTAGCTTCTAAAAAGCAGACTAAACCCACCAAAGAAAAACTAATCTTTTGACGATTCTAGCTGGACCAACCTAATTGGGAAATATTTTAAGCCAATCAAAATTAGTTTGAGCCCTAGAAATAGAAATTCTATTTTTAGCAACTTTCTATTTTTAGAAAATTTTGTCAATATCCATTTGAGAAGAAACCTAGAAAAAACTAGAAAAAAGTTTATTTTTAGAAACTTTCTATTTTTAGAAAATTTCCTGAAAGGTAGGGCCAAAAAATTGAGATCTAGGTTTTGAAGACGTCACTCTGAAGAGACCCAAATCGTTAGATTTTGAAAATTTTGAGTTTTTGACCAACATGCGGGACATGCAAATTTCCATTTTCTGACCTTTTTGACAATTTTTTACAAGACTTTGGCCATTTTTACAAAATGCCTTAATGAAGCAAAAAATTTAATTTTGGGTACAACAAGGTCGCAGCAAAAGGAATATGTTGCATGTGACAATATTCCCTACATGGTTGAAAAAAATTGCAATTGCCAGTAACCAACCTGTATGGAAACTGCTTGGTGCGCCCAAAAACTATTGTAAACATTGGTAATCTTCTATTCACCAAAAACTATAAAAATTGATGGGAACCCATGTAGAAGGTCGGGAAATTATCAATACTTGTGAAAATCATCATCACAGTTGTCATAAACCTATCTAAAAGCATGGAAACCACTAAGGAAAGTAAGAAACCAACCATCTAAGTGCTAGAAATCGATTTGCAAATACCAAAAGCAATTTTTTGGCAGTTTGAGAAGGGTAAGTAAAGCACATGGCCGCCAAGAGTTTGGAAGTCACAGCCGAGAGGTTGAACAGTGTCGCCTAGAGTTTGAAGAGATGTCAGACAAAGAAAACCCTTTCGTTGGAAATATTGAAGTTGTCAACTGTTTAGCACCTAAACACCTATTGAAAGTGTGGAGGTCACAAACAATTTCAAAAAACACTCAATAAATTAAAAAAATCACCACAATAGAAATAGTGACTACCAATAAAACAAATGGTCATGCCACCAATGAAAAACATTGCCAGGAAAACCAAAACAGGGAGCCCAAATTTTCAAAAACTCATTGGAAATTACCTGAATGAGTTGCTATTAAAAAACTTCATTGAATTGCAGACACAGGGAGATGCAAAGGCCCTACGATGCCATACAATGTACGGATTCATATAGATCTGTAAATTTTACAAATTTTAGTGCCTCAAAATTTGTACCCACAAAAAATAGCAAAAAATTTCCTTGCTTTGATTTCGACATTTGGACAATCGATCTTAAGGTTTTTGGGCCTTCTAGATGCAACAGTGAGGTTTGTTTGGCTCCAAGATGCACCACTTTTTGCTCAAAGCCAAAACTCTCAAAAAAAGGACGAATTACAGATATGGAGCTTTGATACCATGTTGGAATTGATTCCTCAACCGTGCAGCTCCTAAGAATCACCTACAATCAAACACTTGTCACAAAAAGAGAAAAAAAAAAAAGAGGCCAAGAGCTATTGGTCCAAAAAAGTATGAATCATTATGAATGTGAATTGAATAATTAATGATACAATAAGAATCCTTAGAAAATGAAAAAGGAAAAAGAAAAAAATAACCCTAGATGAAACCATAGGTGAGAATAAAAATAGATCATGACATGTGTCCTCATCATATGACTTGAGACAAAAAAAGCACATGACCTAAGTAAGCTTAAGCAGCTTGTGCGAAAAGGGACCTAAGTAATTAAATAATTAATTAGGTAAATACCCTTTTACTCTAACAATTTTTATTCATGTTTGTACCATCACACACATTCAAGATATTAGAAACTCAAGTTGAAGACAAGAAATCCATCTGATTACCTACCTAATAGAGACAAGTAATCCCAAATGCTGCTAAAGGACAAGTGGTTGACTCTTTAGATCCATTCAATAATGTTCAATTTACTTCCATAACACATTAAGTCCATAGCTAGTATCATGTCCCTTGAATTGCAACCTGTTGTGACCTATTTCACACATCGCCCCATTGCAAATGGGGACCCTCGCTAGTTTTCTCTTAGGGTTTGGCTTTGAGTAGCAATTTCATAATCTCTGGTGTCTTGAAAATTTCATGTCAAAGTCTGGAGTCATCACCCGAGCCAAGTTGGGAATTTGGACCTGAAACTGAACGTGAACGTCATAGAAGTGCTTAGAAGACCCGGTAGACAAGGATCGCCTGTGCTTTCGCTCAATTCTGACACTTCCTATTTTTTAGGGATTCTACTTTTTTGCTTTTTGCTTTTTTCGTTTTTGGCATTTCTGGACCAATCTAGAATTTACTATTTTTAGAAAGTTGCTTTTTGCTTTTTTCTATTTTTAGTAAGTTTCTATTTTTAGAAAGTGCTAGGTCTCACTGGCAGTGGAGTCGAAAGTTTCCACTTTTGGAATCAAAAAGCAGGAAAAAAATAAAGCAAAAATCTTAAAAAATCGAAAAATCATGAGAAAAGCAAAAGAAAAGCGCATGCAAAGATGAGAAAAGCAAGACAAAGCGCATGCAAAAGCTGGAAAATCAATTGAAAAATCGCACCTTCAAGAGAGAAAATCATCGAAAAATCAAGTAAAAAGCAAGGGAAATCATGGTGAAATTCGCCTAAGGCTGGAGAGGTGCGCCTAGAGGAAATCCAGTTCAATCTTTAAAAAATCCATTTGGAAATCCAGTTAAATCTTGAAAAAAATCCAGTTGGATAAATCGAAATTCCAATTGGAGAAATGATAAAATTGGCTAAGGCAAGTAAAAAATTCAAATTGGACTTCAAGAATTCCAAGATAGAGGAAATCCAGTTAGAAAGATGAAAATTCCAGTTGAAAGTCGAATTTCCAAGAAGGGAATCAAATTTTTTTCTAAGGCAAGAATCACCTTGGTAAGAGGAAAAACAAAAATCCAGTTGAAAAGTGGATTAGTCCACTTAGAAGTCGAATCTTTCTAAAAGCAAAGAGAAATAAATAACCTAAATTTTTATAAAGACTTAGTTAGCAAACAAGAAGGGACGCCTTGGAAAAGTCAAAGAAAGAAGATAAGATTGCTTTTTTCGTTTTAAAGCAAAAGCACCCAATCAAGGAAGAGATCGACCCTGGCAAATAAGGAAACTTTTTATTATAAAAGAAGAGCTTGTGAATTTATTTTTCATTATTTACAGGTTAAGTTTTTTCACAGGCAAACTTCTCTTAGCCAAGGGCGTCCTTTTTCTTCTTATTTTCTTCTTGAGCTGCAAGTTACATTGATTCCAGAGTACAAGGTTGGACATTTTTCTTCTATTTTCAGATCTCTCAATCATCTGCAGAGTCATAACTGGCGAATTTGAAGAGAAAAAAAAAGGGATTTTTATCTTGGATTTGCACAAAAACTTCAGTTTTCCACTTTAAAAGTCTAGTGAATTGTTTAAAAAATTCTTTGAATGTTCTTTTAAAATGATAAAGGCTGGAAAATTTTATTTTATTAAGATTTATTCTTCAACCAGCCTAGGCAGTCGAAGTCTAGAATTTTTTAATTAATTTAAATACTCTCCAGCCATAAAATCGCCTATTTTACAAATTTGTTAAAATATTCTAACTCCGAGCTTCGTACAGGCACAATGTCTACTTCGAAGAACGTAGGAGGTGGAGTTAGAAAGATCCAGGTAAAGGAAGTTCTCAAGGAGTTCTATCCAGAATCCCAACTGTCGTCAAAATGGAAAAAAGTAGCAGATACCAACTTTGAGCAGTTCAATGCGATTCAACACAAGAAAAGGATGTTTGGTACTCAGCATGAAATGCCTACACCCATTGCAACTAACATCGTCAAGTGCGGACTTCATCAGGCAGCAGGATTTCCACCTGCAGTTCAGTGCAGTGACCTGATGGTTGAGTGCGCCAAGAGATACAATCCGCAAACAAGATCCATTAAAACATCTAACGGGATCACTTTGGCATACTTTACAAAAGATTCAGTCCGAGAAGTGTTTGGAATTCCTCGTTGCCAGAAAATGTTGAACAGGACTCAAAAAGAATCACAGGTTATGTTTGATCAAGCCAAAGAGTCTTGTATGGACATAGTTAATTCCAATTGGATCAAAGAACCAAAAAGGCATCGCTCTAAGTTGCCAAAAAGATTAATTTGCACAGATTTTAAACCAGAATACAGTGACATGATTCATATGCTGAACAGGATTATGGGTACTTCTCAAGGAGCTTTCTTCGAAGTATGGATGTTTTCATATGTGGAAGAGGTCGTATTAGGAGTGGAAGCAATAAATTGGGCAAAATTGATAAGTGAAAACATTGATTTCCAGTTGAGAAACTTGGAGAAGACCAAGACCTTCTATATGAGTTCCTACGTAGTTTATATCTTGGCACGGTTTACTAAGTATAGAGGACTGATTTGCAAAGGGGGAGTTGGACTTCGAAATAGCCAATTCAAAGCATATGAGTGTTACCCACAGTTACAGTTGCATTATAAAGACAATTATAAGATAACTAATGACGCTTTCCTCATGTATATCACCCGATTGCTCCAAGGAGGAATTCAGAAAAGGTTGTCTAAAGAGGCTATGGTATTGCTGGATAAATTCGGATCTTGGTTCATCCAATTTCCGACTTTTACATACATAAGAGTTCATGGGTTCCCGGATGCTCCGTATCAACTCCCTCGGTATCCAACGGACAAGATTATTATGCTTGAAGTTGCAAGGCAGTTGGCACACGTGGATTCCATTCAGGGGAAGAAGAACAAACAAGGAGTGGATTTTCCTGTTACAATTGGGAAAATGCTAGAAGTCTGCCCCTCATTGCAATCAGCTAAGGCAGCGAAGTTAGAGTTACAGTTTTATAAGTTTTCCACTTATAAACCAAGGTCTGATTACGATCCATATTTGAGGGTTCACGGGAAGAAGTCCCTTCATGTTATGCAGATTGAAGATTATTGGTCTAACCTGGTGGACGAATATGGAGTCAGGAAGAAGATGTGGTCTAGAATTCCAATAGACCTTGTGAAAAAGTGTGACTTATTCCCCGTCCCTGACCAGATAAAGGACAATGGAGACTACGTGCATCCTCAATTTGAACAGGAAAAGAACAAGCCTATCTTGTTGCCTAACTGGACACATCCTGAGTTGACTGATTTGGATGTATTGATGAAGGATATTGCAGCATACTCAAGGGAATGGGTAGATAGTCAGATCAGCAAATTGAGAAAAGAAGGAATTTCCCTTACCTATGCCACGCTGAGCAATGAAGAAAGTCAAGGGGAAGCAGTTGGAGAAGGTCCTGATGAATTCCCATGTGCAAGCAAGAGGAAAGCAATGATCGAAGACCTTCAGACGAAGGAAAAGGAAGCAGCTAGCAAAGAATTGGAGAGTAAGAAGCAAAAGGTGAGTGAAATTCCATCATCCTCAAGTACTTTATCTATCAGAGTAGTAGAAGAAGTGTCCATTGTTGGGATTGAACCAAACCATGAACAAGAGGTTGAATTTCAAGAGTTGGAACCACTGGATTTTGTCCAAGAGCAAACCTTCACTGAGTGTTTGGAAGGAGATGATACTCTGATGATTGAAGGCATGGGAGATACTGAGATCCTTGAAAACAATGAGTTGGGAGATGAAATAATTTCTGCCTTAAAGGAGTGTGATGATGATGTTCAATTGGAAGATAGGATGGAATTATCCACTATCCCAGCTTGGTTATCTGAGAGTTTGATGAAGAAGTCTAAACCACTAGATGAAGTTCAACCAGTTGAAAGCATGCAGGACTTCTTAGAAAGGATTGGCAAAGCTAAAACGCCAAAGAAGCCTAAAAAATACTCTCAAATTATCAGGAATGATGCAGGATCCAGGGTTTTACAAGTTGCAATCCCAAAAGTTGACAAGCCTAGAGATCAGATTACTCCTATGGATTATGATGTTACAACGTTGGACATTGGGCCAACCACGATAGATCAGGATTTCCATGAGTTAGCAGACACTTCCAAGGCCATCAAGGAGAAATTCGACAAAACAGAGGAGAAGAAGGAAAGACTGGAGTTAGAAAATTTAAGGCTAATGGAGTTCATTCAGCAGCTAACAGTCCCTTTGCGCCAAGAAAGTGAAGCTTTTATTCCGCCATCATCTCTTCCTCCCGAATCCATTGATACTCTTGAAGCTATGAGGAAGACAAGCCAAGCGACCAGGAGTTGGATCAACAATATCTCAAAGCAGATGGAGCAATTCTTGGAGAAATGTGCTCAAACTTATGACAGATCTGCCTTGCTTATGACAGAAATTGTCCAAATTGAAGATAACTGGGAAGAGTTCCAATACGTAAATGACAAAGTAATACCTCGTTCGAAGGTTTTAAAGGAAGTATCCTTGCAAATATTGATCCAAGAAGGTGTTATTGAGGAAGGAGCCTCATATGATTTCAGCAGATGGTATCATTGCTTGTTGGCTAAAAAGAAGATATATGATGGAATGAAGGAAGAATGTGCTGTTATACAGAATGCACTTGGAAAAATTCAGTTTAAAATCCTCACTTCTCTTGAAGGATTAACAGGGCAGGAGCATCATGATGCAAATGGCTTGGATTTGGAAGGATTGAAGAAAAATGTGATGAATATTTACTTCAAGGAAGTGCAGATTGTTACAGAAAATCAGCTTGATGATATGTCTTCTCTTTTGACCTTTATGGACAGCTTTCGAAAACAGGAAGATAGATGGGAAAGCACTTTCACTCAATGCCTTGAAACCTTGGACATAATGGGAGTGCAACTGGACTCTATGCCAAGCATATCAATGGAGGAGCTCGATTTGGTGTTAACAAAATTTCTTGCATTTGCAGCCAGGGAGCAGGCCAAAGGGAATTGTATTTTGGATTCCCATTTGCTCGAGTAATTTGCAAGGTGTCATTATTTCCACACTCCAAGTGGCTCGTCCTGCTTGTGCCATGTGTCCATCGAGTTGGTTATGCTTTTTAGGGTTAGGGTTTCTTGAAATAATCTTGGCCATTGATCTCAAATCAATCTGGGTCGTTGCTTTGTAAATGGGGTGCCTATATAAACCCCACGCATTTCATTCATTCAGGGAGACTTATGAAATTGTTGCTACTAGTGCTATTCAAATAATAATTTGATTCAGAGTTGAGCATTTGTTATTTTGAGAGCTTGCATGGTTTCATAATTTCTTCAATAAAGTAAATTAGTTTCAACATTTTTTTTAGATGAACGAAAGATTGATAGTGTTGAAAATAGTGAAACTAGTTCATACCTTTTTCAATTGAATGATTTTCAATTTGATGTGCAAGGTTAGTCTGAACTTTGAAACTGTTTAACTGGAATTCTATTACCTATATACATTGTTCGAATTGATGGTGGTATTGTGTAATAGGACATCACTCGTAAATCCATTGAAGATTGCATCATCTTTGTATAGTTGTAGTCATTGTGCTTGGCAAAACAAAGATTGGTTTAAATTTCACTATCTAGCATTTGTCTCTTAAGTTCATAGGAGTAGTTTGGCATAAATCTAGTTTCTAAACCCTCATCCCTTTTCCTTTTATTTTATCTCAAAATCGAAAATTCCAAAAATACAAGAACGTTCAACGTCAAATCAATCTAAATTCCTACTTTTGAATAGTTCATTATCCAAGGTCCCTTTGTGAAATCAGCATATCACATCATCCATTGAGCTTGTCCATCCCCAAACTTATGAAACATTGGAATTACCGTATGATCTTTTAGCAATCTTAGCATACGAGGTAGTTTTTCAAGAGAGGATAGAGCGTCTTTGGACTCTTTATTCTAAAATGCTTGGTGAGTCATAAAACACGCATCAACACAACCATAATTAAGATGGGTGGTATTGACATATTTCTTTCAATTAGAAACTTAGATTGAAGACAAGAGATCTATCTGATTACCTCCCTAATAGATACAAGTGATCATAGATGATTGCCAAAGAACAAGTGATTGACTCTTTAGACTCCTTTAAGGTGTTAATTCAGGTGACTCTAGAGAAACAAAGGCCAAGATAACAAGCCAATTCACACAAAACTTCTCGCAAGCCTAGGCACATCATAGCTACAACAAGAAGGCCACTCAACAACCTAGCTTCTTTCAAAGTTCAAGTAATTTTTGATATTCCTACATTTGAAGTAAAGGTTAATGTGGATGAAATACTAATCAGATTTCCAAACTAGAAAAATATTTCTTTGAGAACTCTTTCTCAAATTTAGAGAAAAACATGTTTACCCTTCTCAAATTTGAGCCCTAGGTTCAACAATGGAGTTATCCTAAGGCATTGTAGAGCATATTTGGGTGCACTTGTGAGGACATAGGGCAAACTAGACCAAAAATGGACACCAAAATGATATTTTTTTTTGCTTATTTGACCTCCTACATTGACTAGTCTACTTTAAAAAGTAACACTAAACCCCAAAATTGACCTAAAAACACTTTGAAACACACAAAAAAACACATTTTATTTCTTTTTAGAAACAAAACACACAAACCAAATACAATTGTTTAACTTTCATTCTTGCTTGTCATTGCAAAAATGGAGCTAAGATTGATCACTAAAGGTTCCAAAGAGGTTGGATTGCTACTCCTACATGTGTTCAAGAGTCCATTCATTGCCAAGGATATCATAGAGGAAGATTCTTGGATTGAAGGTAAGTTTTTTTTTATTTTTTTCTTCTACAAGCAAATTCTCTTGTATTGTTTTTCATTCTTCTACGTAAATGAGTTGGGATATATTATTTTTGTTTCCATTTGTTTGGAATGTATTGTTTTCCAAACTTGTTGCCATAGCGATTACAAGCAACCAATTCTAGCTTCGTAGACCAGCCCCACTTTAAAACAAGCTCAAATTCACAATTGTGGAAGATGTTACATGATACAATAGGTCCTAGGTAATGGGGGATACATTTGGGTTTGCAATAATTGTGGTGTCAAATATGCAAACTCATACAATCAAGTCAAAGCCCATTTTTGTGGTATTGAATTCATGAGCATATTGAAGGATGCACCTATACCAACATCTAGAGAGTTGGAATATATTAAAGAGTTGGAGCAAGTAGAAGCAATTGCCCTTGAAGAAAACCTTGTTTCCCCATAGCTTCATGTTCTTAAAGATGTGGTAGAAAGCCACCCATTTTTGGCCATGCATAAAGAAAAACCCACTACAAATAAGAGCATGGCAAGCTATTGGAATAAGCATTTTAAAATGAATCCCAATGAATTGTTGAATGTGTTGCAAGAAGCGTTTTCTAGCTCTCAAAGTTGTAATACCCCAATCCCCTAAAGGCAAATTATTTCTCAAGCCCCAAGGAAGCCAACTTAAGGTGGAAAGCTTGAGGCTTACAATCGGGCAGAGACAACAATCAACCAAGTAATAAAGATGGGCAACTCCTACTTAAGGCTTTTCTAGGCCAAGGGGGGAAGGAAGGGGGGATAGAGGTTCCCTAAGGTCTTCAAAATATGACAATTAAAGAGAAATGAAGGAATAAACTCAAAAACCCAATGCACCATGAACTCCAAAATATGTCACTAAGTTTCAAGTTAGCATTTGGCTGCACTAGACCTCTACAACCTCTAAATGAATAGATGAGAACTTTCTTGAATATGCACCCAAAGGTAATACATATACATCTACAAGAAAGACAACATACTTGTATGATCCACAAAAGATTCGTCAGTTTTAGAACAACATAGAATATTGTTATGAATTGCATTACTAGATCATACAAGCATTGTGGGACCTACTCTACCCCTAAGTTAATGAGAACCAGAGATAGTATATGTTTGGTCTTTCACCTCTTAGACTAGTACCTACTCCAATGCAATTCATAACAATATCCTATGTTCTAAAATTGAGGAATCATTTGTGGATCATACAAGCATTGTGGGACCTGACTCTACCCATAAGTTAATGAGAACCAAAGATAGTATATGTTTGGTCTTTCACCTCCTAAACTAGTACCTACTCCACTGTGCAACAAATCACAACATGCCATGAAGAAGAAATCACACCTACAAACCATAAATGGAACCAAACTTCTATAACCGAAGATAAATGATTTCTACAACTAAATATGCTTAATAATCCATCTCAAAGCTACAACAACCCATATGAAACAAGATAAGGCCATTACGAAAGGTTTGCAATGCACTAAAATGTTGTCACACATTCATCTAAATCCTATTAGAATCATACCAGCAAGTGTGGTAAGGGGCACCCACAACTAGGTTTCAAAGAACCCCCTGAGTTGCTATAATCTGCCACGGAGACATTCACTTACAAACACAACTTCAATTGACTACCCTTCCTATGATTTGTGAAACATGTTAATTTTTTTCTTTACAAACTTGAATTGCATGGATTGATGTCCTAGACTCCTAAAACAATCTGAAACACATGTATTTAAAAAGTTAGCTCAAAGACCAACCCACTGAGCATATTATATTTTTGTATATATAGTATTTCATTTACATTACATTCAATTCCTTGTACAGGGGTCTGTTGCAGTCAATGCATGACATCCATCAATACAACCATCTACACAAGAAATCTCCCTCAAAACTGTTGATATGTATTTTGGGGTAGGTAAAACATTATTTCCACACTTAGACAAGTCACCAAGTATTATATTGTAGGCTTACAAGTGTGGGTTTTCATTAATCACATTCAATTCGCCCATGCCCATTTTGTCAACAGCACATGGTCTTGCATCTGAATTTGCACCTTTGAGGCATCCAACAGTACCTAGGCTTGATTTGGACATTTGCAAGTCTCTATCACATTCATTTGAGGGCTTTAATGGTGTGCCAAGACATGCAAGGCGAAAGAGAGAAAGATTGTTCAAACAACAAAACTCCAAGGCAGATTTGCAATTAGTTTTTGCAAATTGCACAAAAGGTTGGGAGTTCACAATATAAATTAGTGGGGATCGAAACTTAGCATGCAATTTGCAACTTACAAGGAAGGGTCAAAAGCCTATGGGGCATATGTATGGCAGAGCAGTGAAAAAACAAAGCTATGAAGCAAGGTTGCAATTTTGCAATAGGGGGTGAAAAGTCCGCAAGACAAGTTGATGGAAAGCAGAACTCAAGATGCGATTTGCATGAATTGCAAATTTGCATGAAACTCCAAAGTTCCATGGAGAACAAAGGAGGCAAGAAGCGGAATGACAGAGCAAGTAACTAAGGATGCAAGAGTTGTGAATTTGCACACATGGTCCAAAGTTCCACAAGCAAGGAAAGAGGTGAGAAGTGGAACTCAACATGCAACTTGCAAAAGTTGCAAACATGTAGGGATACTTTGAAGTTCCATGAGGAACATAGGAAGCCAAAATGGAACTCGAAATGCAACTTGCAAAAGTTGCAAATGTGCAAGGAAACTCTGAAGTTCTGTAGAGAAAAAAGGAGGTAGGAAGTCGCACTCATAATGCAACTTACAATATATGCAAACATGTGAGGAAACTTCGAAGTTCCACAAGGAACAAATGAGGTGAGAAGAAAAACTCAAATGCAACTTGCAAAAGTTACAAACATGCAAGGGAACTCCAAAGTTTTGCAGGGAACAAAGGATGCAGGAAGCAGGACTCGAGATGCAGCTTGCAAAAGTTGTAAACTTGCATGAAAACTCTGCACCTTTGCCAAACCATATAAACTCAGAAAAAACCCCCCAAAACTTGGAGTTTTCCAGAAATGGGCACAACACAAAGACTCAGATGAGTGTAAAGCACAACATTGAACTTGATTTTGACCAAGGTGGCTCATTTATGATTTCTCATATCAGTAACCTGTGATCAGCCAAAAACAAGGACCTGAGGCAATACTTGCAAGCATGAAACACAAAATTAGGATGGGTGCCAACATAGGCTCTGGTTGGAGAAGCGTGCCTCTTGCAGGCACAACAAGAATCCAAATAAATCTCCAAAGGAAAACCAAAACAAGCAAGGAGAAGTAGGGAGAGGGCACAAAACAAAGACACACACACATGTACAAGTGACACCAACCAAGACAATTCAAGGAATATACACAAAACAAAAACAAGGCTTACAACCCATAAACATGAGGGCATAGGAGATGAAGGAACTTTTTTATAGCTACATATGACAGGAGACAAAGCATGCAGGTCAAACCCTGCAAATGAACTCTATGGCCCCGGGCCATAGATAAACTAGAGAGCACTACCTTCTTCTATAAAAAACAATCCTGGTGAAGGGACCATCCTTCCTTGACCTGAAAATGCACTTGCTTCCCAGCTGCAACATGATCTGCACTACATCTTTAAGCATGATTGCCCCCCAATGATAAAGCCATGAGAAGAAAACCACATAGAGATGCAACCTCCCAATGTGCTATAAAGAATCTTGCATGGCAGGCATACATCATGGGAGGCTGTACCAGCAAACTCAAATTCCTTGTTGAAGCTTAAATTGATCCAATATCAGCAAGGAACAGCAAGCATATTTTCACATAATGGAAAATGAAAAAGTTTATATTCTATGCACTCCAAGTTATTCTGCATGTTTGCAATAGTGAGTGCTTCAAGATCAAACTTGAAGGCTTCAAACTCACATACCTCAAAAGTGCATGCATGGCTACAAGGGGTGTCATAACATGAATATTCATACATAAAGGGCTGCCTTATGCTGGTCTTTGTGGTCATTTGAACAGAGCAACACTTAATTCTCCATATCCACCTTTAGGTTCCAACTGAAAGCTTCATAACAGGGTATAATGCCGATGTCCTTAGGGGTAAAGTTCATGCCTTCCCCAAAACAAACAGCTTCATTTTCAGCATGGCACATGTCATGCTCCGAAAAAATTGGGAAGCCACTTCCTCATTCTTATAAAAACTAAAATGTTCATGCTCACTCAAATCATGTGAATGATATAAATCATTGCAATACATATCAGCACCAATATCAGGTTGTGGTGCATCATGCTCAGCACAAACTGAAACAACTCCATCTACGACATCATAATGATAAAACCCATCAGTAGTTATCAAGTCAAATTGATTAATGTCTGCAACATGTTCAGTTTCAAAAGTTGATCCATTTTGTTTTCTCATAAAGGCCTCTACACCAGCACACCTTAAGGGATCGTGAGGCATGCAACAAACATCACAACATGGTATAGAGTCATCACACAATAGAGTTTGACCTCCACCATCACTAGCATTTTTGGGCAACAGTTCAGCAACTTCAACATTCTTGGATAAGAAATCAACAAACCTATACAATTGAAGATTCTCATCAATGTTGATCACCAAGCTGTAAGCATGCTGAAAACTCATAGGGCATTTATCTCTTAAAAGAAAACTCATCTCATAATTGAAAGCCCCAAGGTATATTACTAAACGAAAGTGTTCACTGGATCTCAAATGCTCTGGTATATCCCTCAAAGCCATAGAAAATCTTAAACTAAATGTGCAAATAGATTCATTTGGATCCCTATGTATGCTTGACAACCTACTGATTAGTAAAATTAACATTTACCTTGCTACCAAAGAATTCTATGAAAGCTGCTTGGAATTGATCCCATGTAGAAATAGAGAGGTCAAGCAGATTAACATACCATTCTCTAGCATCACCTTGCTGAGACTGAACAAACAGCTTCATCATTACATCCTTGTCCTCCACTTCATAGTCATCTGTCAAGTTGATGAAGGCCTGAAGGTGCATGTCACCAAATTTGACAATTGTTTTCTGATTTGGCTGGGAATAAGGTTGGGGAAATTTGGAATACCATTGAAATTTAAAAGGCCATACCGTGCAGCCATGCAAGGCACTCTTACATACTATAGACCCAACATCTTACATAGAAAACTTTATTGCAACAGAGGATATTAAAACTGTAACAACAAAGTTGTCACCCACTAAGCAGGAAAATGTTGAACACGAGTATAGGATTCAGTCACCAACAGAGTACACACTAAGCAGTTGCTCATTGAACGACTGAACTGACCTCCCCAACAACAGCATACCTTGAGTCCCAAGGATGCCAACTTAAGGTGGATAGTGTAATGTTCCCTTCTCAAGCATAATCTGATTATGGACAATTAGTCTATTTTCGGCATTTTTTTGTAGGCTAATTGGTAAGGGAGAACTCCAAAGTTCTTGGAGAGCACAAATTCAATTTATCAGAGTTGTTATTCATGGCAATGAGTTCAGTTGGTGGTGCCGAGCCTCTTGATGCTTTCAGAGTCGGTTTCCGACCTTTTGGGAGCTCTCCAAACTTCTTGGAGAGGTTTGCTATTTTTAAAAAGTCACCCAGTTGCATTTGGTCATCGTCCTAAGTCTTCAATATCATGTTGGAATGATCAGAATTCTATTTCTATGTCATTTTGGTACTTTCCGCAACTTGGGTAAACTATATTAATTATTCACTAAGTTGTCTAATATTGAAAGATTAAAAATACAAATTACTGTAATAATTCAACTAAAACATGTTATAAGTTTGCCTCAAAGTTGGACACCTAGTCTTGGGAGGCCTTTTTGCATCTTTCAAAAAGGTCATTTCGGAGAATAATGGCATTATTATTTTAAAATTATGGTTATTTCCCTCTGGAAAAGTTATAAAAGGAAGATGATAGCTCATTTGCAAGGTTAGCCATGAAATGCATTTTCTTTTGTTGTTGGAGAGAACCTGAGTTCTTCCAAAATCTTTTGAAGACAAAAACCCTCTTGGAATTACTAGTTTCGGGGACCAAAAACCGCCTAGCTAGTTAGTGTGATTTCATCCAAGAATCACTAGAGAGCTGCAAATTGAAGCTTCAGTTTTTGGGTTGGATGATTTTTATGTGTTTTGAAGGTGCAAGATATTGATATTATTTGTTAAGAGTGTTTTTTGAAGATTTTGTGGTATTTTGAAGGGTGATTGGAGGAGGTTTTGCTGCTGCTAGGGCCGTACTAATCCTAGTACAGGTTGTACCATCCCTTGTCGGTTGCTTTGTGGCGGGGAGGGGGGGGCGCATGTGAACTCCTGGACTGAAGCACTGCACTTTTAGGGGTACATTATTGCTGATCGGTGGCACCTTGCTGCCTGGAGAATAGTTGCAAATGTTTTGGGTTGAACTTTTGACATTGGCATGTTCCTTAGGGAGCCGTATAACCTTCTGTGTTGTTTTTAGTGTGACAACAGACCTGCACATGTTGTTTCCAATTATCAGACTGATATATTTTTCCTCTAGTGCACCTTGGTGAAGATTGGGTGTCCCTTGAGGTGCCTTTCAGCTTATGAATGCTTGGTGGTGTGTTGAGAACGAGTTTGGTGAGTTTTCTGGGTGTTTTACCTTGTTGTTCAGACCTGTTGCAGCATTTTTGGGAGAGTAATCAAACCTGCAACAGCATTTTTGGGAGAGTAATCAAACCTGCAACAGCATTCTTCATCATCCAAACAAGGTATCTCCTTGTTATCTCATGGTTAAGGTGTTTTGTTCATGATACTTGGATCTGTTTGGGGGTGTTTCAGCAGTTTTGTTATTATCAGCAGTTATTCCTCTTATATGATGTTTATAATGCATATGAACTAACTTTGTAATACTTCAGAAGGTTATACCGCCAAAGAGTATCTTTTTCTATGCATCTGTATTGTAAACACTGGATGGTAGTACCACCGGGGAGTTTAGCATTTGCTTATTGATGTATGAACTCGCCCCACTAAATAAATGGAAGGGGTCTGGATTTGCTTACCCCACTGAACAAGTGGTTTAATTGTAATTTGCTTACCCACTGCATAAGTGGTTGCTTTGTAATCACACTCCACTGAATAAGCACGGAGTGTTCTTTCTTTTCAGTTGCATAAGCACTCCATTGGATAAGTGAGATTGGTTGGTTTGCCACCTTGTGCATTTCCTTTTCAGTTGCAAGCATTCCAATTAATTGTATAGTCCTGAACACTGTATGCTCTCACCTTGCCCACCTCGGGAACTCAGTGATCAAAAAGTGTAAGGAACATTGATTTGAATTTCATTTCAGTTGGAGTGATTTTAAAAAAAAATAGGGACACTTATTACAGATAGCTTGCAACTTATGATTGGACAAGGACAACAATAGGCCAACTAACAAGGATAGGTAAATCCTCCTGTTTTAGGCTCTGCTAGGCCAAAGGGATTGTTCTTAAAGTCTTCAAGATATGGCAATTAGAGATAAGTGAAGGAATAAACTCAAATCCCTAATGACCATACCTAATGCACTATGAACTATATTTCATGTCAGTGCTTGCTGCAACTAGACCTCTACGATCTCTAAATGAGAAAATAAGAACTTTCTTTCATATGCACCCAAAGATAACCACAATACCATTCCCAACTAAGTGAATCCACTAAGCTTTACATACACATGTGCAAGAAAGACAACATACTTGTATGATCCAAAAACAGTGCTCCCTTGGGATATGTCCCTTGCCCTTTTTGTCCCCATCCCCTATAGGGAGCGTTTCAGGATGCTTAGGAAACACCTTCCCCCCCGTCCCCTTTAAAAAAATGAGAAAACATTTCAGAAATGTCCCTTATTGGTCAAGGGACGTTAGGGTTAGCCATCCCCGAGATGGCCAAGGGATGTCCAAGCATCCTGCAACTGTCCCCTACCACCCAACACTATCCCAAACGCATTTATATAAAAAAGGGATGGGAAAGCCCACAAGGACCTCCCCAGCCCTTTCAACAATATTTAAACCTAATTGAACCCTCAAAAAATCAAAAAGAAAAGAACCATCTTATTTTAACATTATCAAAATTGTGTAGAAGAGCATCAAAAAAGAATAGCAATGAAAAGAGGAAAGAAGGCACTAGGGCATCAAATCCACTACATTTGAAGTAAGTTCTTCATCTAACATTTGTTTGTTCAATTTCTTTTACATTTTTTAAGTTTTTTCAAATTTTTAAACACATCGGGCAGAAATTTTGAATTTATTTTTTCTTCTATTTGAACTTGCAACTTTGTTTTAAATTCTTAACAAAAACAAACAATGAGCAGCAATGGGAGTAGTGAGAGTGAAGAGGTTGAAATTCAATTGCAACAAAGAAGTAGAGCTAGAAGTCATAGAAGTACGGCTACCATTGAGGGTTCTTCTGGGAGTGGGAATGTAGCAGGGCTAGCAAGTACAACATACCCATTTAAATGTCCTTTTGAACTCCTCAAAATCTATGCAAATGCCCCATTTGACCCCAAGAAACCTCTATTACAATTTGCATCACAAATAGACAAAGATAAGAAAAAAAAAATCAAGGGAGAGTTCAGTATTCCTATGCCATTTGTGCAAAATAAACTATAGGGACAGCAATACTAGAGTTTATTGTCATATTTTGTGCATAGGTGGTCAAAGGGTAAAGGTTGTGAAACTATAACTCCAACTAAGAAGGTCGAGGCAACTAGATTGCATATGGAGGGGGAGGCAAGAAAGAAGGGAATTCTATTGGAGAGTATGCAGCCTAGTGTGTCATTGCCTACAGGATATGTGGATGTTGGAATTCAAGGGGGAGAGGGTTCTACTTGTATACACTCAAATTTGGTCTGGACGATTAATTAAGTACAAGTTATTTAATTAATAAATCTTTAATTCTTCTACTTATAAATAAATTGAAAATTTTATTTATATAGTTCATTTTCTTTAATTCTTCCTATTTTAAATCATTTTCTTCATGTCTTAATCAAATGAAAAAATTTAATTAGTTTGTTTTATTTAATTAACCTCCACTCATTAAATTTGAATTTTAAATTCGAATTTAAGCACATTTCTACTAACTTCTTCCCACCTTCCACCTCATCATGTGTCTCAAGAAATTAAATATTTAATTTGGCATTTATCCTATTTAATTTGGCATTTATCCTCAACAAATTTTAACCAATTTGGGACACTTGGCCTTCATCTTCATTTGATTCCTCTTCACACTTGGCAGTTTGTTCTTTTAAAGGGAACACACTCCCCTTTTCTCTCTAACCTCTTCATCTTCAACTGTTCATTCTCTAGATCGAATCCAGACCATTGATTTCTGCCACCTAGGCTCATGCCTTGGAAAGTCTATAAGTAGACCCTCATTTACAGCAAAAATAGATAAAGAGCTGAGCATAATTACACTCTGCATAATTTTCTTTAGCATTGTCATTCTAGTATTAGCATTGTAGCATTTTAGCATTAAGTAGTTTAGTCATGGCACATCCATTAGCAGCATCTTAATTACAATAGTTTCATCATATCATTTCCATTATCAGCATCATAGCAGCATCATTATCTTTGCATATCATCTTCAGCTAGTTAGCAATCATGTAGTGTAAGAAACATTTCTTGCATTTCCAGCATCTCTCATTCTTCAGGTTGTCATTTGGAAAGTCATGTGCACAAACAATCTGAGAGTAAAAATAACTTAAAGAATCCTTGGAGATAGAGGACAATGAGACGCCATTGGGGAATCGTTTGTTTCAACTTGATTATTGTTTGAATTCCTTGATATAATGTTTCATTGGTGTGTTGTATAGGTTTTGATTTGCTTATTCACGATACATTTTACATACACACACTACTTGTTAGTGTTTTGTAGCGGCGGGAGATATTTTCTCTTAAAGATAATTAATTCAAGGCAGGTTGGCCTTTGCATTGTAAACAAATATTGTATTTTTCTAGGTTGGCCCTAGAAGGGAGGTCGCCTAGCTTGCTATATAAGGGAGATAGAGTCTCCAAATTTTAGCATCAATTCATTCCATTCCAATTCAAATTTCTTCAGCAGCAGGTTCACCATCAAGAGCAGCATATTTGCTTCAAGGAGAAGTGGTATTATTTTGTGTATTCAAGGAAATCGCACTATCTTCAAGTGCAGATTAATTGTATGAGATTCGGCCTTTCTAGGGCCTGATTTTGAGTGCTATTTCTGCACTTATTTATTTTGATTTATAAGAGAATATCTTGCTGGGTTTTTCTCCCTCGAGTAGGAGGGTTTTCCCAGGGTAAATTAGGTGTTCATTGTTCTCTATGTTGTATTTTCTGCTTATTTGCATTTCTGATCCTAAAATTAACATGGTATCAAAGCGGGTTTAGAAAATTTGATCAGATTAGTCTAACATAATTCCGGGTTTGGATGTTCGTTTCGAGAGCTTCGACAAAAGACAAACAAGGTTGTGGACAGCAATGTGTTGAGCTCTGTGTTGTCACCCAGAAAGAGCATCAAGGATTTGAATGGCAGCTATGACTAGAGATGAAGTCAAGTCCTATCGCCCTGGATGTGAGATTAGAAATGGAAGTGACATTCCTATGCCTATTACTACTTTTAAAGATGTTGATCTTCTTAGCCAAGGAATGATTTCTATAAAAGAATCGCAGCTTCTAAGTGAGGATGGCTATATCAGAAGAGGATCCGATTTGGAGACATTTGTTGTTCGACTTATTGAAGCTGGTAAATGACAAACTTGTCAGTGGCGAAATAAGACAAAAGAATCGCTTCCTTTGGTCCTAACGAGAGCTGCTAAAATAAGACAAAGCGCATCTCTACATATGAAGACAAAAGCATTAGAAATGTGATTTGTTTAGGGAGTCAAATACAGACAATCAAGAAGAAGACAAAATAATATCTGGGTGCTACTTTAAGGAGAATATCGAGCTTTTGAGAAGCCGCTAAAAGGACAAACAGGAAGTAAACGATTTGTTAAGTGTATCGAATTAATTCCTAGGCGCAACCATCTAGGAATTATAATAATCATTGGAAGTATTGTGGAGTTTGTTATGGCCTGAAAGCTAATCGCACAACATAGAGCACTAGCGACAAGGAGAGGACAAAAGACGAGGATGCTCCCCGTCAGCAGTTCGTGACGCAAAAAGACAAAGAACAAATACAAACAAAACGGGGCTGGAGATTGCATCGCATATCTTTCTAAAGTCGGTCCTTTTAGAATTAGACATAGCAACTATTTATTGGTTCGATAGTTGGAGCTTGGGTGCACTCAAAAATAGACAAGAGTTGATTTCTCAAATAGGACCAAACGGAGTTGGAGATAGGAGTTGTCGCTGAAGACAAAACTCATATTGGAAGAAATATTATATGAATCGAGATTGAGTGGCGTCCTCCAGATAAGACAAAGTCCACATCATTGGGGAAGATTGCAAGCCAGAAGATTGACGGATGAAAACAAATGCCATAAGTTGAAGATAAGTTCTATTATATATCATTCCTTTAATTGTTCTATCTAATGATATTTGCTAGATGACTACATGCTTCATTTGTATCAAGGTAGTTTGATTTTATGAACTATTGCTAATCTCTTTAAAATGCAGGATGGATTGAGGAGAAAAAGGATGATGGATTAATTATCAGAGATTGCATAAGGAATTCAAAGAGAGGAAGAGCTTGAGGCATCCGGTGAGGAAGTCATGTCGGCTAGAGAAATGAACAAACATGGAGACATAGCTTGCAGCCATGGGACTGAGTTGGTGGCACATAACTCTCATGATTCTTCACTGGAGACATCTCTAGAGGGCACAAGGTTGGGTCAGCCTTAGATGGAGAGTTTGCATCAGCAAAGAAGATTGAGAAGGACGAAGACACTAAACAACGGTACAACAGAAACCCTGTCCTCCTGATTTGGAACAGCAGTCTATGGTTCTTGCATGGTCAACTATTGGCAGCCCTAGAAAGAATTGTGGAAATCAGTGAGGTTCCTATCAAAGATCATTGGAGAAGACATGATAATGGCTATTGGATTGAGAGTTGTGAAAGCAAAATAGTTTTCGGTTCTTTGCGAGTTGGGTAAAACAATGACATGTCCGGGAAGAGGACCAAGGTTCTGAGATCCGTCAAGGTTCTGAGATCTGTCAATGGAGGGAAGTTCACTTCCAAAGGATTTTTTGCAATTTCTATATTGAGGCAGGGATCAAGAGGGAGTTCTGTGTTCAGCAAAATGGAGTCCTATGTCTCAAGGAACTAGAGTGACTTACTGAGAAGAAGTGAAGGTGTCAGCTAAGTGGGTTGCAGTGTTGCAAGGCCAGGTGCTAAGTCCTTGGAAGACCTCTTCAGTTGCAGAGAACGGAATTGCACAAGGCAGTCAACCTTGTTTTGACATTGGTAGCTCCGCAAACCTATTCAGAATAGGGTGATCTGGGATCAAGTCGAGTCTTGGACTCTCGCAAGTCAGTAGTGTCAAAGGTGTGTGTTGGAAACCGTTCCTCTAAGGCAAGCATTGCAGGCAATCTTGGACGAGGAGGTCAGGAGGTTGATGTAGGTACTTGGAGCTCCAGAGGGAGTCACAGCATCATTAAGATTTGTTGTAACGCATATTTCTCCAAAATGGAGAAATATGAGGCGAAAGCCCTTGTAGTGTATATTTCTCTAAGACAGAGAAATATGAGGTGAAAGCCCTTGTAGTGTATATTTCTCTGAGACTGAGAAATATGAGGTGAAACCCCTTGTAGTGTATATTTCTCTGAGACGGAGAAATATGAGGTGAAAGCCCTTGTAGTGTATATTTCTCTGAGACTGAGAAATATGAGGTGAAAACCCTTGTAGTGTATATTTCTTTGAGGCGAAGAAATATGAGGTGAAAGCCCTTGTAGTGTATATTTCTCTGAGACTGAGAAATATGAGGTGCAAGCCCTTGTACAGATCACATCTCTAAGACTGAGCTATGTCTTCCACAATTGGGTGTAACTATTGTGGACGTCATGTTGAGAGAATCCATGACCAAATATTTGAAAATACCTCCCTAGCTAAGAGGGAGTGTTAGTGTTTTGTAGCGGCGAGTGGGAGATATTTTCTCTTAAAGATAATTAATTCAAGGCAGGTTGGCCTTTGCATTATAAACAAATATTGTATTTTTCTAGGTCGGTCCTAGAAGGGAGGTCGCCTAGCTTGCTATATAAGGGAGATAGAGTCTCCACATTTAGCATCAATTCATTCCATTCCAATTCGAATTTCTTCAGCAGCAGGTTCACCATCAAGAGCAGCATATTTGCTTCAAGGAGAAGTGGTATTATTTTGTGTATTCAAGGAAATCGCACTATCTTCAAGTGCAAATTCATTGTATGAGATTCGGCCTTTCTAGGGCCTAATTTTGAGTGCTATTTCTGCACTTATTTATTCTAATTTATAAGAGAATATCTTGTTGGGTTTTTCTCCCTTAAGTAGGAGGGTTTTCCTAGGGTAAATTCGGTGTTCATTGTTCTCTGTGTTGTATTTTCTGCTTATTTGCATTTCTGATTCTAAAATTAACACTACTTCTACCAAGGGAAAAAAAGAGAACCACTAGCATTGCAAATATGTTTAACATACAATCATGAGATGTGGCTAATTCTTCTATTGCTAAGTTTTTTTATGTTCATGCCATACCATTTCATCTAGCACATTCACCCTATTTTACACAAACATTCAAAGATGTGATAGTTGCTAGTCCCTCATTTGTTCCACCTGGAGAACATAAGCTACGCACCACCGTCCTTGATAGAGAATATTCTAAAGTGAGTGTGTTGATGGAAGAGATGAGACAAACTTGGATAAGGTCATCATGAATGGATGTATCAATATCAAACATCAACCACTCATCAATATTATTGTCACAAATTCAACTGGCTCTTATTTTCTTATAGCTATTGACATTCAAGGAAGTGGAAGGATGCAAACTTCCAATTTCAAATTTTGAAAGATGTCATAGAAAAGGTCGGAGCCTCTAATAGTGTACAAGTAGTGATTGATTCAGCCCATGTGTGTAAGTTAGTTGGCTTGATGGTGGAGGGTGCTTATAAGCACGTTTTTTGGACCCCATGTTATGTTCATACATTAAACAATACATTGAAGGACATTGGAAAGATAGATTGAGTGAAGGCAATGGTGTTAGAGGCTAGAGATGTGCACATGTTCATTTGTTCAGGACTTTTTCAAGGAAGGAATTCCTCAAGCCTGTGGATGCTAGATATTCTAGCTACTTCATTTTGTTAAAGAGGATGCTTGAGGTCCAAGAAGCTTTACAACTAATGGTGGTCAATTTAGAATGGGTTGATGATCAGAGGCAAGCACACCTAAAGGAAAAATTGTGAAACAAAAAATCCTTGATAATGATTGGTGTTCCACAATGAGGTAAGAAAATTGCTAGTTTTATTATTAAATTTTTTAGAAGTTAATTTATTAATGTTTCTAATTTGTATATTATTTCCATCTTTGTAGTAGCATTCACTCTATCATTTGAGTCTTGAATTCTTAATTTGTAAAGATTTTATTCTTGTAACTTGTTTGTATTTGAAGATATGTTTGCTCCTTCATTGAGCCTATTGTGCAAGTAATAAAATATGTTGATACAAACTCTCCTAGCCTTGGAGAGATTTATGAGACCTTTGATAGCATGCTTGGTCAAATGAAGCAAAAATTTATAGCATGGATCCTACTTTGGGATTTTATGAGGAGCATCTTAGGCCCATTGTTGACGCCACAGTGGAACACTATGAACACCCTGCTTTATATGGCAGCCTACACACTAAATCCCAAATAGCATGTAGCTAAGCCTCAAAGAGTGCTTCCATCTCATGATGAAGAGGTGAAAGAAGGGCTTATAAAGGCCCTTCCAAAAAATGTATACTGAAAAGGAATCTTCTTTACTTTGCATACAATAGCTTGTATTTGTCGATCTTTGTGGTCCAACCTTTAGCAAACCAAAGGCGAAGATGGATAAAGCTACATTAGGTCAAATCAACCTTATTGGATGTTGGATGTGGCATGACTAGGATGCATCAGAGTTGAGGATACTTGCCACTCGTCTCCTTACACAAGTTGTCAATTCCTCTACTACAAAGAGGAATTGGTCCACATATAGCTTCATACAATCAGTTAAGAGGAACAACCTTACCTCTAAAAGATCATAAAAGTTGGTAGTCATACATAGTGCCTTATGGCTACAAGATTGACAAACCCCTCAATATTGCCAAACTCCAACCTGATGTCGAGATGTTGATCCAAAAGATGCAATTCAAATTGATGAGGAGGAGAGGCGGGAGGGATTGGTTAGGGTTCCATTGCTTGAAGTAGTCCCTTATAGTGGCAATGGCTCGGACTTGAGCTCTGATTTTGATACAAACCTACCAACTGCATCTACTGATTAGGGACAGTTATATATTTTCTATAATTTTGTCATTTTGTAGTTGAAACTTGCAACCTTTGGGCATTTTGTTGTAATTCTTATATAATATGTACGCACATTGACAGTGAAAGCATTTATATTTCATTAATTTGTTTGTCAATTCTTGTGTGAAATCTCAATTCAAGTCTAATGATGAATGCTTTATCAATATTATCATATGAATATTTGAAATTTCTTTATATTTTTTAAAATTTCCTTATTTTTTAATTGTCGTCCCCTACCAACCCCTAAAATATGGCCCAAAAAAATCTCGTACTAGGAACACATCCCACCATCCCCTACCGTCCCCATCCCAAAAACTTGAGGGAGCATAGTCCACAAAGAATTTATCAATTGTAGAACAACATAGGATACATTATGAATTGCATTACTAGATAATGCAAGCAATAATATGATGGGGGATATGTTTGATCGTTCACCTCCTAAACTGTGTTAGAATTGTGAAAAAACACGAGCCACGGGATCAAACAACGAACAAAGACACCTTCCACGCAAGAGATCTGCAAACAAAGAATTGCTATATTCTTCAAGAAGAAAAAGCTACAAGAATACAAGAGTTCAAGAGAAGAGAAAATCTCAAGAGCAGAAGTATTACAAGGCATGATAATACAATGAGGGTTGAGTGCTATATAGGAGCAACCCTAAATGAGAAAGGGATTAAATCATGACAAGTGTCAACATCTAATGCAATGAGACAGAATGATCTAACAATAGCTCTCTAGTTAACATAGTAAATCACTCCTAAGTTTAGCTTAAGTGCATGAGAATAAATTAGATTAATAATTAATTAAAGATTAATTAATTATTAGCTAATGCATGATTACTCTAACAAACTGATCAGTGCCTACTCCAATAGGTAACAAAGTCACAACTTGCAAGGAAGAAGAAAGCACACCTACAAACCATAAATGGAACTAGACTTGCAGACATACAAATCCAAGATAAAAGCTTTGTGCAACTATTTAAGCTTAATAATCCATCTCAAAGTTGCAACAAGCCATATGAAACAAGAGAAGACCATTACAAAAGATTTTAAATCATTAGAACACTATCACACATTCTTCTAACTCCTATTACAATCGTACCAACAAGTGTGGCAAGAGAGAACCCATAACTAGGTTCAAAGATCCCCCTGAGTCACCACAATCTACCATGGAGACATTCAGTTACAAACACAATTTCAATTGACAACCCTTCCTATGAATTACAAAACATATTATTTTTCGTACAAACCCAACTTGCATGGATACATGCCCTAAAACAACCTAAGACATGCAGTCAAAAAGTTGGTTCAACGACTAGCTTGCTGAGCATATTTCATTTACATTACATTCACTTCCTTGGGTGGAGTTGTAGGGGTCTCTTGCAGTAAATGCATGACATCCATTAATACAACCATCTACACAAGAACTCTCCTTTGGATCTATTGATAGGCACCCTAGGGCAAATAAAACATTATTTCCATGCTCAAACAACAAGCCACCAAGTACTAATTTGTAGACCTGTAGGTGTGGGTGTCATTAATCACATTCAATTCACCCATGCCCATTTCATCAACAACACATGGTCTTGCATCTAAATCCACACCTTTGAGGAATCCAACAATACCTAGGCTTGATTTAGACATTTGTGAGTCTCCATTACATTCATTTGAGAGCATTAATGGCATGCCAAGACATGTAGGGGGGTAAATGAGAAAGACTATTCAAACGGTGAAACACTAAGGTGAACTTACAATTAAGGTTTGTAAATTGTACAAAAGGTAGGGAAGTTTGCAAAGTACATTGGCAAGGATCAAAACTTGGCATCTAATTTGCAAGTTGTAGGGAAGGACCAAAATTCCTCAAATCGTATGTTTACTAGAATGGCAAAAAAGTAGAGCTAAGAAGCAAGGATACAATTTTGCAAGAGGGGGTGAAAAGTTTATTGAGACGAGTTGTCGGAAAGTAGAACTTGGGATATAATTTGCAAGATTTGCAAAGTTGCATGAAAACTCCAAATTTTTGCAAGGAACAAAGGAGGTGGGAAGCAAAATGACAAAGCAAGGAATCAAGTATGCAAGAGTTGCAAACTTGCATGTGGGATTTGAAGTTTCGCAAGCAAGGAGGCAAGAAGCAAAACTTGACATGCAACTTGTGAAAGTTGTAAACATGCAAGGAAACTCCGAAGTTTTATAGCGAACAAAGGAGGCAAGAAACTAAACTCGGAATGCAACTTGCAAAGGTTGCAAATATGCAAGGAAACTCTGAAGTTCCACAAGGAACAAAACTTAGGGAGAATAAGAAACATGCAAATAATGCAAGGATGGGTCCATGAAAGCATGAATGGGTCCCAACTACAAGGCCATGTTAGGTACCCATGTACATATGCAATGCAGAAGAAATAGAGAATGCAAACAAATGATGAAAGATGGAGGACTCCATAAGACCCCCCAAGTACACCATCCATCACATAGATACATAAGAAAAGCCCCCCATAAGAGGGAATGATATGATGAAAGCATCTAGAAGCTATGTGTATCTCGATGTCGATGCCGAACTATGGCTAAAACTGATCCATAGGAGCAAGTACCATGAAGATTCTGGAACATTAACCATAAAATGAATGGCCCTCAAACTGAGATGTGACCTAATGAGAATTTGATACGATTCAGGATCATTAACCATAGGCTCTCAATCTGAGACATGAACTAATGTGAACCAAAATGTATCAAGTTATGAGCAAGATGTGGCCAAAATAAACTACATAATCCAAATACAACTCATGCGAGTTGTCATCAATATGAAAATGGGATCAAAGTGCATGCCATGCGACTACACTCTAATCAAACTATTATGCAAGAAGCCCCCCTAATGGAACTTTATTGAAGTTCATTTATAACAATACCCCAAGATTGTAAAAAGAGAACATGCAAAATATTCAGAAATCAAAGAGAAAATGAAAACATAAAGCATGCAAAAAAGAAAGGTTCATGCAAGGATTAATGTTCACATTTGCCTCCATGAAAAAAAAAATTAACCTCAAATCTGCGTAGAGAACAAAATCAGCTTTCTAACGATATAAGTTTTTGAAAAATGGACATCATAAGCTCCAATTATGAATTTTCGAAAAAAAGGGTAATTTTTGTCGACCGACAATGCAGACACAACCCTTCTGATTTGATTTCTAAAAAATTTACTTGTTGCATGCAAAAACTAATGGATACCTAGATAATATTTTGGTGCTACCAACAAAACCCAAAAAGCGTTTTTAAATCCAAAAGGTAGAACATGCGATTTGGTTAAAAACAAAAACTTCACCTATAGGGAAAATAGCCGCAATTTTGACAGCCATTTCTGCAAGGTCTACTCATTATCTGCAAAATCTAGTAGACACCCAAATGGTTTTTCGTGATATTAAACAAAACCCAAAAATTATTTTTCTCATAAATACATGAAAGAAAAAAGCTATTGGCCATTTTTATCCAAAAATGCACCAAAAAATTGCTCAAGGTTGATCCCTTGAGGATCCCCAAAAAAACTTTTCGATTGAATTTCTCTTGGATTCGAGAAGGGGCTTGCAAATCAGAGCTCTAATACCATGTTAGAGTTTCCAATAAACTCCATAAAACCAAGATCACTTGCAAAACCTAGATTAGCCTTCTACGAGGAGAAAAATCAAACATGCAAGAGCAATTTGCACAAAAATGTGCAAATAATATTATTGGGAATATTGAATTACATGAAATAACTTGCTTTTATAAAGCAATATGCAAAACCCTAAAGGTAAAACCTAATTAGGACCTAAAGTAAACTTAATAAAGTGTAATTAAATATTTAATTACACCAACAAAGGATTCAAATCAGTGTATAGCACAACAGTAAACTTGACTTTGACCAAAGTGGCCCATTTATGAGCTCTCGGATTGGTAATTTATGATGGGCCAAAAACAAGGACCTAGGGCAACACTTGCAAGCATGAAATGCAAAATTGGGATGGGTGCCTACAATGTGTATGTAAACGGTTTGGCTTTCAATGTTGTTCAGTCACCATATTGGTAAGAAATAGTAAAGAAAATTAATGAGACTCCAAAAGGGTACAAAGGCCTAGGTTTTAAGAAGGTGCATAGTAGCATATTGACAAAAGAGGTGAAACTTGTAGAAGATTCATTGCAGCCTATCAAGGATTCATGGAAAGAGGAAAAGGTGTCCATTTCTGATGGATGGATCATGGAAGGATGCCAAAAATTAACTCTTGATTACTATGACTGTAGTATCCCCTAAAAGGAACAATGTTTTGAAAGTTGTAAATTGTGAAGGCAAGTGAAGAATGCACAATTTATTGCTAACATCCTCATACAAACCATTAAAAAAGTGGAGCCTAATAACATTGTCCAAGTCATAATGAATGCAAAGAAAAGGTAGAGTGATTGGTTTGTTGGTTAAGGCACACTATTCAAACATCTTTTGGGCACCTTGTGTTGTCCACTCACTCAACCTTATACAAAAAAAATTGGTGACAAAATTGATTGAATCAAATAGGTGTATAATGAAGTTGAAGTAATTCAAATATTCATCACCAACCACCACATGCTACAAACCATATTCAAATCATTCTTGAATTTGGAGCTACTGAAGGTGTGTTTTCAATACAATTTTATGTTTCACTTGAGTAATTTATTTTTTAAGTTTAAGTATGTTTTTTCTTTGGTTTTAATTTTTTTATTTTCAAATAGGTTATTGAGACTCAATTTGCCTCCAACACAATTGTCTTGAGACAATTTGTGAAAGTGCAAGGCATACTTTCTAGCATGGTCACCAACCAATTTTGGTCTATATAGAGATAATTCAACATTGAGATGGTAACAAATATTAAGCAAATGATCCTAGATGACACATGGTGGGATCATGGGGAATATCTGTGTAGTTTTACTAAACCCATCATGAGTATGATCTGTTATACTAACATGGATAAGCCACGCTTGGGAGAGGTATATGATGGCAATGACTCAATGATTGAGAAGATGAAGAACATCATAAATGAAAAAGAGCAAGATCCTAAAGAAACTTTCTTCAAACAAGTGCACAAAATTCTTGTTGATCTGTTATACTAACATGGATAAGCCACGCTTGAGAAAGGTATATGATGGCAGTGATTCAATGATTGAGAAGATGAAGAACATCATAAATGAGAAAGAGCAAGATCCTAAAGAAACTTTCTTCAAACAAGTGCACAAAATTCTTGTTGGGCAAATAAAATGAACACCCCAGTACATTTTCTTACCTTTTGCATTAACTCCAAAGTACTATAGCATTGAGAACATTTCTTTGTTGAAAAGGGTTGCATCATCTAGAGATGTATAAATCAGCAAAGAGTAGAAGCTAACATTTGCTAGAATCTTCCCTAATCCTAATCTAGGGGATGTAGTTGCAAATCAGTTTGTTGATTTTTTACACTCCAATGGTCAAATTATAATTTATTTCCACTCTTTGCGACAAGTATAAGAAGAATGCTCACTGTTGGCACCTTCATGGCCAAACATTCCAACACCTATAGCCTCTTGCAATCAAATTTTTATTGCAAGGTTTCTTTTTTTAATTTGAAACTCTCTAAATTTGAATTTATTTTCATTTTTGAAATATTTATTTCCAAATTTGAAGTTTCATTCATAATTTTATAGCTCTAACCCTCTAACTTTGCCTCAAGAGGTTGTTATTCATCTTCATCTAAGTGGAATTGGAGTACAATTCCTCCATCCAATCAATAAAAAGAACCTGATTTGCATCAAAAAAAGGCAAAGCAGTTGGTTTAGATGCATTCCAATTTGTGCCTTCTTACACAAACAAAATAACTACAAGGAAAGGGCAATGAAATTGTGGAGTGTACAGTCAAAGCAAGATGACTTGGATGTTTCATTTTTGACAAGCCATATAGCTAACATACTTTTAATGCAAACACCAATGGCACTCCGTGTAGTTCTTCTAATCTAAGTAAATTATCTAATGATAATGACGATGATGATGCTCTTTATAAAGATCAATATGACTTGGATTGCTGATTTTATTATTTTCAATATTGTACAATGAATATCAATCATGACATTCAAGTTTGATAAATTGACATCAAAGTAATATTTTTAATTTTTATGGTGATTTTGTTTATTATATGTATGTCATGTGGTATTCTAAACCTAATTCCTGTTTTTAGAACAAATATGTATATATTGATGATATTCATATGTTTTTTGTACAAATATACCCAAGACAACCCAAACCTCAAAAAAGTTTGTAGTACAAGCATAACCAAACCAGTAACCTAGCCCTTAACAAGCCCTGGTAAATCCATTTCAATGGATTACATGTCTGATCTTCCCACAACCAAGCATGGCCATAATTGTTTTTTTGAGTGATTGGCAAGTTTGCAGTTCTAATTCCAGCCAGAAAAGAACCTCTATAAAGGAAATGTGTGGGTCCATTTTGGCTAACCACAAACCATCACGTCAAGCATGATAGAAAGTTTCTTGGCATTTTGTGGTCTATACAATGATCAATTATGGACACAAACTTGTCCAAGTCCACTGCATTTTAAAATTGAATAAATAGACAAGGGTGACTTATTACATGATTGTGCATCTCCTTCCAATGTACCATTAAAAATTTAAAAGTATCCATGCACATTGATTAGAGTCTTCCATATGTTCAACACAGCTACAACCAAGCCATTCATGGCTCCACACAACAGAGTAAATTTCAAGTACATCTCAGTTTCAACCATTGGCTCTGATCAATATGACAGTACCTCTTGTGTTGAAAGAAGCATCAATCCATGCACAAATGGAAATGGATAAGACAACCCAGTTTGTTGAATGCATTCTACACATTTCACAGCAGTTTCAAGAAATTCTGCATGGTAAAAGTAAAAAGAAAGCAAAGTCACAACCAACATCATGTCCCCCTCATTAGTTCAGGTGGGTGACAAAGTATTTTTGCATCTTCAAAAGCAGAAGCTCAAGGGTCCAAATCAAAATCTCAGGCCGCTACAATATGGACCACACACCATCAAACAATTGGCAAATTGTATTTGAACTCATCTTCCCACCCTACTCTAGGTTGAACCCGTTGTTAAATGTAAAACTATTTTACAATACTTTCCACTGCTCCTGGACAAATTAGATGTTGAATAGTTGTAGAGCAAAGAGTCGAATCCTAATTATGTGACATCAACGATTACAGATCAAACCACTGATACAGTGGTTAAAGAAATGAAGCGCCAGCTGATTCCACTCTTTCGGGTGGCTAAAGCAAGGCAACTGCTCCATCAAGGGAAATAATTCACTGGGAACCAAATTCAACAAAAAATTCCCACTTGATGAAACACTATACCCAATGGGGCCCCTTGCTTCTCAAGAGGGAGAAAATAATCCAAGAGCTGTTTGGATCATCTAGGTGGCTTCTAAAAATTAAATAATTTCAGTATTCTCTATGTTCCCTTATTTTGCATTTTTTGGGACCCTTCAGAGTATAATTTGGCCATGGCAGTTTGTCTAATAACCTGAAAGGATCTGAAGCTATCTTTGTAAGCATCAAAACTAGTTCGTGATCTAAGCTTTCAAACACATCTGAAATCCAAATTGTGAGCTATAGTCAAGGATTCATACCCCATTAAGTCAGCACCAAAATACCCTAACTCGAATAGTCAATTTTTTATTCCAAGCTATATGTCCTTATTTGGCAGTTTGCTCCTGCTTCCAAGGACACATGTCACCCATGCAAGGGATGACTCTTCAGTTCTCAGGAGGAACCCTTTATCCACAATTTCTGGTAATTTTTCAAGTTTGGCATTCTAAAGCTATAGAATAAGTATATTCAAATAAAGAACTCCAAGTTCAAGGCATACATCTCTCCCACAGAGATTGCAATTTCAGTTCTTGTTAATCTTCATTGCTGTGCTGTTCAAAGTTCCATCTATGAAACATAAAGTCTATAACTAGCGTGTTGTCCCATGATTTAAAACTGTAATTCAGATTAAAGCACAATTCTTGCTGATGATCAGTCCTTGGAATCCTCCAAAAAACTGTTCCTACTTATCAGCTTATGATAGCGTTTTATGTAGATAAATCAGCATCATTTTGTCATTCTTTTTTCTCAGGATCTTGGTTAATTTGTTTTGGCAGAAGTACTTTGCTTCTAGGCTGCTCAGTTGATTAGCAGATACTCTGTGATAATAGAACCACTATCTACTCTGTTGATTAGTAGATACTCTGTGTAGATAAGTCTGTCATTTTTCATGCTTTTTCTCAGGATCTTGGTTAATTTGTTTTGGCAGAAGCACTTTGCTTCTAGGCCGCTCAGTTGATTAGTAGATATGTTAGTTGCATAATTATTCTGTGGTAATAGAAATTCAATATCTTTGGTCTGACACCCGGCTACTGTTCTTTTCATGCCCATCGTTATTTATAGCAGGTGGGTGAACCCACATCCACTCCTCAATACTCTCAAAAGCAACTACAGCAACAGAAGAAACAAAAAGGAAAAGAGATACATTTTATTGCCTTAAAATTAATTTTTAAACTCAAGATTCAGTTAAGACCCCATAGAAACATGTACTCTAATATCCAATAGATGATTTCCTATAATCATCATTACTCCATCTTGAAATCTAAATCAGCCATGTCCCATCTCCAAAGAGAAAAAACTAACAAATTCAAACCTTTAAATATACATTTTAAGTCTGATGATTTCATTAAACTCCATATATATTAAAAAAAATCATTATTTAACCACTAAATTTCAAGAGAATGTGCATCATTTGGTCTTTGCCAAAGGGATTCAGAAGATTCTTTATGTCCTTGACGATTCCTTCACAGTAGTCTGGGTTTATAGAAGAATGTTATCATTTGTTCTTTTGTTAATTTTTTATTTTCTTTTGGGAATTAAACTTCTTTGGCTTCCTATTCATTTTAGCATTCCACATCTTCACCATGGCAAATCTAGTTCTGCCGTTCTTTGAATGGTATATGCAAAATTCTTACAAACCTATAAATCTATCCATGCAAAATATTAGCTGCCTGTGCCATACAAGCACAGATATTAGTTTTTACAATGTGCTTGCCATAGTGATTGAAAATAAATTCTTTAATAAGTTTACAGTTAAGCAGTTCCAGTATTCTAATAAACTCACACAACTTTAGTTGTTATTGAAATGGGAACATGAACAAGCAACTACTGACCTTCTACATATTAAAGGTAACATCATCAAACACCTTCAGTTAAAAAATTAAAAGAGTAAAACAACAAAAAGAAAACCATAAGGCAAGAGGATAAAATACCCAAATAAGAATTCTGAATACCAGATGTTTTTTAATAGTCTTCAATGGAAACTACACCTAAAAAGAAAGGAAGAAAGAATGACAGTGTTTAGCAACTCCACCATTTGTAAATTGTGACATTTTCAGCAGAAGAAATAAGGAGAAAAAGACACATTGTATTGATTCCCAGAGATTTATATTCTGGATATTCACAGCACATTTCAAGCCAGTGGTCATTTGATTTTTATAGCACCCTCTAGCAATTTATTCCCCGAGTGAAAAGAATGGCAGTGTCTTCACATCTCTGTCATTTGTAAATTGCAGACATATTCAGTGGAAGAAATAATAAGGAGAAAAAGACACATCCAATTGATTACCAGAGATTCATACTCAAGGTATTGAGAACGCTTCAAGACAGTGTGTTTGATTTTTATAGCACCCTCTAGCAATTTGATCCCCAAGTGAAAAGAATGTCTATTTTAACGAATGAATTTAGCATAATAATCCTCCCAATCAGTGGTACACTGTTTTTTGTTTGATGAAATACATTTTGCAATGCACAAAGTTTTTCTTTGCATTTTATGATCTATTGAAAGTCTTGGACCCCGGTTAACATTTTATAATCTACTGAAGGTAGCCCAAAAAATTGCTTGTATTACATGAAGAATAGATTACAATATATAGGTGAGGTAAAATACTGTAGACATTAAATGTCTACCTACCAGCTACCTACCAACTACTGTTGATAAGATTGACCATTATACAATATCAGAATATAATATTCTAACACCCTCCCTTAATGGTCAATCGACTAACTAGCCTACAAAATACAATCTGCAGGTTGTTTGGTCACAAATTCTTCAGAACACTTTGTTGCTACGGAGACCCTCCCTGGATTTGCAGAATGTTGATGACCAAGAGTACAAAAAACCGTCTTGATAAAGAACAAAGAAGGCTGCCCCTTCTTTAGAAAGCTCTGCAACAAGAGACAAGAGTCTGCCACGGACTCTGCCACGTGAGATGAGTCTACCACCAACCCTCCCAGAAACTGCAGAACTGCTAACCAGAAGTCATCACAAAAAGTCCAACCTGACGTTGGATAACAGAGCTGTCCTTCCCTGAAACCAGAGACACACCGAGAACAGCTGCCACGATTTTGAGGATAAATCGGCAAACCGTCGAAACTTTTGCAGAGGAGCATGACACTCGAGAATAGACTGCAAGAAGCTAGTTGTGTAGATGTTCGCCCTAGCAACTCTAGGTACGACAAAAACAGACTGCAACAAACCACAATTTTTGAGGAAAAAATCGCCAAACCCAAGATTACAAATCATCATTTTTTTGGAAACAACGGTAAAAACCAGAGACCAGAGAGCCCTCCCGAACAACAAAAACCCTGACTAGGGTGAACAGGAACTGACCCTTAATTTTTGAGGAGAAAATTATAAACCCTTCAAGAATTTTTTAAGGGAAAAAATTATATGAAAACCCATAAACCAGATTTTTTTTTTTAATAAGGGAAAAAATATTTAAAAAAACCAACAAAGGAATCCCACGCAACACTGCGAATTACAGAAGCCCAGAAACAAGTAGCCATCGATTGTCGCTGAAAAACAGAGGGTTTGGAACCCTAGCCGCCATAATAGATCTGCACAGAAATCGAGGCACGAACTTCGAGACACCAAAAAAATCTAACAACCCAGTTGAGATTTCGCAAAACCCACAAGGAATCTGTAGTCAGAAAAAAATTTCGACTTGAAACTGAGGCACAAATTTTGAGGCACAGAAAACGAGGTACCCAGAAAAGTCGGAGACCAACCCATTTGAGATCTCAGAAAACCTAGAAGGAATTTGCAAGCAAAATAATTTTTTCGCCTTGAACAGGAGGGTCAAAACCCTAGACGAAAATTTGAACCTTGGGCGGCCATTAATGAACCCGAAGTTGCAGAAAATAGCTTGAAATCTCAGCAAAAACCATGTCTGAAATCGCACGCCAAATATCAAAAATTGAACTGCGCCCAGGAGAAAATAATTTGCGACCAGGAAGAACAAAACCAGGAGACGTCTTTTCAGACAATTGCGACCAATAGAAGGAAGAAATCGCCCCAGGCAAGAGAAAAAAACCCGGCCAAAAATGACGAAATCGCGGGTTCCATGGCACAGAAGTCACACAGAGGTTGTCGGCTATTTGCACAGAGGTCGCGCGAGGAATAGACAGGCCGAGCGACGCGTTTTCAAAAAACAAATGCCGTCAAAAGAAAAACGGCACCAAAAACGCCAAAGAGGTCGCACGGGCCGAAAACGAGCAAAAGGCAAGTCGCGGGCAGTTTTAAACTGATAAAAATGCATCCAAACTAAGGACGAAAATCGCAGAAAAATACGCCGAAGTCGCGCACGGAAAAAGAAAAAAGTTGCGACCAGAGAAAACCAGAGACGCGCGGCCAAAAAGAAACGCGTCTTTCTTTAGGAAACGGCGCCCAAAATCGACGCGGGTTTGTAGAAAAATCTGCGACCAGAAACCCACATTAATTTTTTTCTTCAGAAAACAAGTCCATTGACACGCAAACAGGTCCACGAAAATGCTGAAAGTAAGAACACACGAAAAAGAAACCCTCGATTTGCCACCTTCAGAAGAGCCACAAAAAATTCTCAGAAGTCTCACATGAATTTTTCACGAATTACAAACTTTTCTTTTTTTTTTAAATGCCCAGAAACCCTAGACCAAAAAAAATTCGAATTATGACTTTTGGTAAAGCCCACGAATTTTTAGGGTTTTTTTCTTTCCTAAAGCTCTGATACCATGAAACAATTTTGGGCTAAAAATTGCTTGTATTACATGAAGAATAGATTACAATATATAGGTGAGGTAAAATACTGTAGACATTAAATGTCTACCTACCAGCTACCTACCAACTACTGTTGATAAGATTGACCATTATACAATATCAGAATATAATATTCTAACAGGTATCAGTTAACATTTTATTTTATCCTACAAGTTTCTGACAGCATTCTCCTTTACCTAAAATCATTTGGAGTTAGGATTATTAATTTCTTCTGTCACCTGCATTGTCACAATTATGGTATTCCTTTGAACAACAATAAGATCATGATGGTGTACAATAAATAATCCTATTTATGTCAATATGGAAGTTAATATGTCAGAATAATTCTGTGGAATGCATTTGCTTAAACTTATAAAAATAACAATTCCTATGTCAAAGAACAACAGGAACCAAAATCAGTAAATTAAAGAATACAAATGGCAAAATAGATATGACCTCGAGTTCAAAAGATTAGGAAAGCTTTCAAAAAGTTGTTTAAATTGAGCTAAATAAATAATAAAAGTTGGCATACTTCTACAATAAATATTTCCTATGGGAAAGTGTTCTCATTAAGAGCAGGAATTCTCCAAACGTTTACCAGTACCAACTGTCTGATAACCACAGAAATATTGTCTGGAATGGATTAGTCTATTCTCTTCAAATCACAGTGAATTCTTTCATATAAAAATAGATTGTAATAAGAAAAATTTACATCTACAGATTATTGGCAATGATCTAACCTGATTCTGTATGTCTTGTAAATTGTAAATATTTGTTTGAAACCACACAACTAATTTGATTTAACAGACGAACCCTTTTTTCACCACACGTCTCTAATGTAATTATACACTCCACAAATGCTTTATAAACACTCATACTTTCAAGGACTTGTTAACACAGTAACTTCCCAACCAAGATAGAGGTGGACCAGCTGGAATAATCTTGCCAAGGTCCTGACATGCTGCCTTTTTCCTGCCTTCATTATTGCCCCTAGCTAGCATCCTTTAGCCCCCTTCACAGGTTTCCCTAAACCATTTAGTCAAGTTTATGTGTCTCCTGGACACAATCTGTTCTGGCCAAGCTTGACCGACATAATTGGCCATGGCTGACTCTGTCTCATGCATTCAGCCTGACCAACCATGTAGCCTGATTGCAATATAGGTCCTAGATCTAATGTGTGTATTTATAGCTTATCCCTAAGATATTTCAAAAACAATTCATTACAATCTCTACCTTTGAGCTCACATTTACAGTCTATTCCTCCAAAGAACACTTGTAGGAACCACTTGACAAAGGACCTTATTGAATGAAACTTACTCACAAAGACATGACTTGAACCCAACAACAGAGGGAACACTAACAGCATACACCAAGCCTTAAGCATCCACTATTATGATTTATCAGGTCTTCTTTATCCTTCTTGACTTCACTGTGACACCGAAACTCATGAAAGGACCACTCTGATCAAATAGAGAAGTTAATGCACCACCAAGTTGCCCTACGTAACTATTCCTTTGCCCTACACACTTTCCTTTTGTTTATGCTTATGTCCATTTATTTGCTTTACATGCTAACTCTGCATATTTTCTTACTTATTACCTTTCCCTATTGCCTACATATTTCCTATCTGAGCACTTACTATGAGAGGACCTCTACATTTATTAACCGCTGAGGCTTACTTAGAAGAGTTCCTTTCTAAGTATACACTTTCCACTGCTAGATCCAGTGTTTCTAAATTCTACAAGTTTCCAGGGTGGGGGAATGGATTTTGGGGGACACTAAAAAAATTCCTAGATTTTGGGGATGGCTGCTATATATATGTAACATGATCGATGATCCAAGTCACAATTTCAATCTAATTATCCAATATCTTCAACTACAAGTACGAAAGTACAAAGTGAGAACTGAAACAATCAAAATCAATGTGCCAAAAAGAAACTTCTTAGCTGAATTGAGCAGCATGCTCAATAATTGGAATCATGATGTATTGGCCCTCCTTTACGTGTAGTTTTTTTTAAATAAATATGATTTTTAATTATTTTTACTGATTTTTAAGTGTTTTTTCTAGGGACAGCCATCAAGGATATCTGTATATCCCCACAATCATCAAAGGACATCCCGCCAATACCATGAGCAAACATCCCAAGAAGATAGGATGTCCCTGTGTTGGACTAACCACTGCACCTCTGGGAATCGATCTTGTAGACTAACCACCACCTTTGGAAATAGGGAATAAGTGCCCACTCAAGGTGAAGATGCTGGATTCAGAAGTTTAATGACACCTGCAGGTTCTGGTGTAATAGCAAACCTTCATGTGGTATCAGAGACTCAATCTAAGTTTGATTCCCCTAAGTTACACGTTGGAGGGGCAGTGTTGGACTAACTGCCACACTTTTGAGAATTGATCTCATGGACTAACTGCCACCCTGGGATCTTGAGAATAACTACAGACTCGAGTATAAGATGCCAGGTTTGGAAGTTGCTAACACCTGTGGGTATTGGTGTAACTGCAAACCTTCACCCTGATCAGCTTAAATGAAAGGGGAATGTCCACGGGGGACATCCAACATCATGGGTACATCCTGGGGATGTCCCTTTATAAACAGCAACCACAAAGGGTGGGATTCAGACAGTTATAATCTAATTATTTTATCCGGTATCTTCAACTACAAGTATGAAGTTACAAAATGAAAACTGATAAAACGAAAATCAATATGCCAAAACAAAAATTCTTAGTTGCATCGAGCAGCAAGCACAATAGTCAAAGTCATGTATTGGCTCTCCATTAGATTAAGGTCTATTTTTCAAAATAAATATGATTTTCTTTAAACTGCTCTTGTAGTGACAACCACTGGGGATGTCTGTATATCCCCACAGTTATCAAGGGACACCCCAACATGTGCAGACAACCCAGGATGATAGGATGTCTCTGTTCTGCTTAAATGAAAGGAGAACATCCATGGGATACATCATGGGGAAATCCCTTTATAATCAGCAACCACAAGGGATGGGAATCAGATATCCCCCATCAGCCCATCCCCTTAGGCATCCCAAACAGCAGGGCAGTCATAGGGATGATATGCTGGCTGCATCAGAACAAGTTTCAACTAAAATTCAAACAAAATATAAATCTCAACTAACACAAAAGAGTTAGAATTTACTTGCAAATGCATCACAAGCTAGTCTACCACAAGCATTTAATCCATTACGAATAAGATGTTTACTTAGCCCCAGTTCCCCCTCACTTTCCAATCCAAGTACAAATCTAATAAAACGAGCATTTCTCCCATAACTGCATCTCTATTACTCACTATTCTGTTAGGAAAATGTTCCCTGGAAACATTTCATTTTACTTAAATCATATAGGAAACGAAACACCTTCTTGGCCATTTTTTTTTTTGCTTTATGAGATGTTGCATTCTCTTGTTGCTTCCCAAAGATTCAACATTATTTTGGTATACTTAAGGCAATCAACTCATCAATTGCATACAAGCTATAACAAAAGCGTCCAAACACATTATCCTAACTGCACATGATCCATTTCTAAAGCATTAAAGCTAACTTGATTCTTAGTCAGATTTATGTCCAATTGTTGGCAAGACAAAGAAAAATATATACAATGCATGGCACAGTGGCCCATATATAACAAATTGCTTGCAGGCTCACAGGGTAAAGACAATAATAATTGTAACACACTCGTTAGAAGATTGGCCTAGAATAAATAACGCCCAAAGGAATAACATCAATATATTTCTAATTGACTACACTGTTCTTTACTCTTGCTTACCTTACAAACAAACCACAAAATAAGGGGTTTCAACAAAGCAGATTCTCTTAATAAGTTAATAATGACTGTTAAGAATTGCATTTCAGTCTAAAACCAATTCTTCTGGAACAGGTTTAAATAAGTTGGCTATAAAATATTCAATACAAAGGAGTTTAATATTATCTTTATGCTACTCTAAAGTAACTGTAAGTGATCTTTCAGTACTCACAAACAAGTCGTGAGGAAGAACCCTGACACTTGTGGAACGAAAAAGAACAACTCAATTTAATATAAAATTGTTATTTTTTAGAGTACTTGATCAATGTATTTCAGAGGAAGCAAAAGAGCATTGATCTAAGTCCTGCATCTAATGCACACTAGGGTGATCCCATTGTAATGATCTTACGTGTTATTTAGTACAAAAAGCCATATATTAAAATATAAAATGCGTGAATCAGAAGACAAGAACATAAAATATTTCATGAGAATCTCACATAAGTTACAAAGAATCTTTATTATAGAGCTCAAAATGGAGCTGCAGAGAATCTTGTTATAAGAATTACAGATGATGTGGAGATTACAGGCATCATAGGTGTCATGGGACATTAAAAATAATAAAATATAGATGAAAAGGTTATAAAGCATCTTAGGTGTCATGGGAAATTACAAGGAATCTACCATCCTACATGGAAAAGAAACAGAGTCTAAACAGGAATTTAGAATTGCAGAGAAGATGTCTCGGAAGTCTTGAACTGATCATGTGCAGATAGCTGGGGAGGGCTATTCCTTGGACAAATGCAGTGCCCATAGTGCCCTCTGTCCTTGGAGGTTAACTTAAACCGGACTAAATTGGCACTCATGCTTTCACAGGAAACTGTTATTCTGAATACTTTGCGGCAATAGTTGTAACAATGGTACACCCTTTTTTCAGTGTTTCCTCAAATACTTCAAAATGGAGGAAAATAGAAAAGAAAAATGGGTCAGGTTTACCGTTCTAGATATATTTTTCAGTTTCTGTTGTTGGCTTTTCCTGTTTACCATCAGTTTCTCAATTCTGGTTGATAACACCCATTTCACTCCAGCACGCATTCATTTTGTGCAGACTAAATTTCTCCAAGTTCAAAAAGAATGTGGCATTGCCATGGTCACATCTCATGACATTTATAATGAAGAGCAATGAAGAATAGGGTCAGATAACATTAGCATGATGAGTCACGATTAACTTACTTTTAGGTCATGCGATCATCTATCTACACAATAGAACAAATTTGGCATTGGCCATGCAGACATATACCATTTAGTATTTTCAATATCAATCATTTGATAAATGGAGCCCATTTCAGGCTAAGCTATTGATCATTCCTAATAATCATATTCATGTGGTATGCTTATTTCAGTCCTTTTTTGTGGGTTTATGTGCTGTCCGTCTATGGCTGCTCTTGCTGCCTTAATTGCTAGAGTTTTGTTCATCTCTGTTATTTGTACTGTACATTTTAAGTGTTGCCATTGCATTGATTATCATAAACTCCCCTTCTCTGAAGAGGGTGTGATCTAGTATTTGGTGCTTTCAGTTGGTTTAAATGCATTGTTGTAAACATTCAGCAATTCGTAGTATGTACTAAAACCTTTTGTTCTTTGTTTTCGTTTAGAGAGTGTGTGTACAATAATGAAGAGGTACAGCCCACTACTACCAACAGTTTTATCTGCAGCAATAACAGTTACAACCCGCTATTACCAACACAGTTTTCTCTGCGATAGTGAACGGTTACAACCCACCATTGTGAACAGAATTTACTCTTCAAAAGTTGAGGTTTCCAGACCAGCTAATGTTCTAAAAACCATAATACAGAAAAGGAAACCCCAGGTGCATCTGTACTGGGACAGGTTATATACCTGGATCTAGCATTGCTAATATGACTGATAATGGTTTCGATACATTTGACAGGACAAGTCGTATTAACTCCACCATAACATCTAAAAAGCTATGAACCTATACTGATTTTAATTTAGTCTTACACAATTTGACTCTTAAGTCCTTTAGTAAGTTTAGTTTGCGTTTACCGTTAACATCAATATATTTCAAGAGAAAAAAAAGGAAAAACACACCTGAACAGGTCTCACCCGCCTGTGCATTGTCATAACATTTCACACCTGAAAAATTTTGGCCGGTGATTTGTCATTATGCTGCATTCCAAGCCACTTAGACTCGAATAATTTTATTATTTATACACTGAAGAACAAGTAAATTGAGACCAAAACTACTGCTTACAAACCTTCAGTTTGTTGACTGTTTCTTCATGTTCGAAACTGGTCAATATGCACAAAATCAGACCCTTACAAATAGGAAAACATAGTCATGGATGGCTGCCAAAACACAGATTCAAAATACAGGAAACGTAATATTGGATATCTGACAAATAGCTCAAAAGATATATCTAATAGAGAAAATAACAGTTGGGTATCTGAAAAATAGCAAGGATGTAGATAAAATTGACTGGCTGAAGACCTGAGTGTAAGTGAAATAAGAAGGATTGATAATAATTTAAGCTGTTGAGTATCTGGTAAAAATTGAAGTGTGGAAATTGAGATGAGATCTGAGGATAAAGGGGGCCTTGAAAAAGGTGTGCAGAGTGGCAGGTGAACTAAACTTGCTCTTTTAGCAAAAATGCAGGTAGTCATAAAAAGGCTGTGTACTCTCTGGAAGGAAGGAAGGATGTTAGAGAAAGACCAACAGCTAGTTGTTAGAAAGGTTGAGGTTTATTGATGTGAACAGTGAAATGGTGGGATTTGGCAGCGTATATAAAAGAGAAGTTTCAACAGCTATGGATTACAACATTTTTGTCTTTAAAGTTGTGTTGTAGTTGAAATGGGCGGTGTTGGGTAGTTAGAAAATTGATGGGGGTCTATTTGATGCAGCCGAGATTTAGTTTAAGGAAATTTAGCAGAGCTTAAATAGCGAGTTTATTTTACCAGCAAAGCGGATTTACCAGCAACCAAACAGCCACGGTTACCACCCAGTTACCAGCAGCGGGGATTACCAGCCGCGTGGTTTACCTTTTACCGCAGGGATTTACCAGGGAGCGGTTACCAACAGCGACAAAGTCAGCCGAGGCAGCGACAGGGAAAGGGGAAAAGGGCACGCAGAAAGTCAAAGCGGGACCAGGGACCCCACAAGCCAGCGAAACAAAGCGGTTTCGGATCACGGGAAGGCGTGGATAGTGGGCTGCGTTTCCAACAGTGGGCATCGAGGCACCTTTCCTTTTGGCGTCTTCTGCTTCTGGCATTTAGGGATCTCTGCGTACAGTGGGCTTCAGATCTGTGGTGGACCCTGGGTTTTTTTTGCCTTTTCAACAGCAGGCTTCTCGACAGTGGGAACAGGTGTGCCCCACCTCCAATCTCTTTTCACTGGTGGTTCTGTTTAACAAATAGGCTTTTTATCTTAATATCTTTCTTTATAATATTTCAAAACTCTGCATCCTCAACACAAAACATCTACCTGAAATCTGGGGAGTGTGGGTCCAATTTTAAACTTAAATACTCAAACCAAGGCAGAAACATCAATATCAGTGGTGGGTCTATCAATGGAGATCTCAAAATGCAAAGATGGCACACAAAATGTTTTGTTGAAAGAACTTAGGGAAAACACTGAGAGAGGGAACAAAATGAAACAGACCAAAATGCTAGCACCACACTTTCTCAGTGATTCCTCTTGGAATATGGAGCATCAGGGCTGCACACAAGTTAGAGAGGGTTTGACATTTGTAAATGCCAAGCAATACAAGAGGATCTTGCAACGTAGGCAGGCCAAAATAGCTAGAAAACTAAGATGGCTAGGGCACAATAAATTTATTACTATCCTTCCAAAAGTTATTAGTTTCAATCTGACAACCGTCACATCTGAAACTAAGCAAGAGCAAGTAAAACCAGTGATAGAACTTCTGGAAAATCATGAAAATCTGGAAACTCAAGCTGGAAATCTGGAAAGTCAAGTGGAAAACTTGGAAAATGAAGCTGAAAGGATATATTTGCAGAATCAACAGTTTAAAGTTGCTGAGAGAGGGAAGCAGGAAGAAGCAGCAACAGAGGGAGATGTGGAAGATGAAGGTCAGGAGAACCAATATAGTCCTAACTCAACCCCTTTAACCTGGTCTTCAGACTTGTATGTTAATGAATTAATGGAGTTAAAGAAGAGACTCGAAGGTTTAGAAGTCGTAGAACAGAGAAAGTACAACAAATGGCAAGAGATCATGGACACCAATCACAAACTCTCTCAAGAAAACAAGTTTTTTAGAGAGGAGATAGTCAAACTTCAGGCCAATCTGAAAATGGGTCAGCAAGAAATATCAAACATGAAGCAGGAGATAAAGCAGATCAAAGAGGGAAATTCCACAACAGAAGTGGAGGAAAGGAGCAACCCACTACTAGCGGAGTTCCAATCAGCAATAGCAAGCATAGAAATTAGAGAAGCTAAGCTGAAGGAACAACTGGAAGAGACAAAATCATGGGCACAAGTAACGAAAGGGACAGCAGAAAGCCAAAGAGAACTCATAGAGAAGCAGATTAAGGTACATCTAGGGGAAGAAAAACATAGGAATGATAGAGCAGCAAATGTAATAATAAAAGGACTGAAGGACTATGGAGAAGGGGAGCACACAGATAAGCTAATTAAAGGCTTTTTAGCGGAGAAGGTGAAGTGGGTGGGGCATATTGAACAAGCGAGCAGAATTGGTAAAGTGGCACAAGATGGCAGGAATAGAAATGTAAGGGTAACACTAAAAAATGCAGAGGACAAGAGCAGAATTATGAAGAACAAAAGGCTTCTCAAGGGAACACAATTCTACATAGATGAAGATCTAACCCCACTACAATTAGAAGAGAGAAGAAGAGAATGGGAAAAAGTGGTAGCAGCAAGAAATGCAGGTAATGAATCTTGGATGTATAGAGGGAAAGCTCAATTCAGCAACAGAAATACACATGTTAAATAGGAAGGCGGGGCCCCCCAGGCACACCTCTCACTGGTAAGCTGGAACTGTAGGGGCTATCCTTGGAGGAGGGGGCCTGGTTTAGGGCCCATAGCTGAGGGGATGGACATAATTGCCCTCCTTGAAACACATGAACATGAGAGCTGCAAGGTTCCGAACTTTGAAGGTTACACAAAGATGTCAGTTTGGAATGAGCTAACCGAAAGCGGCAAGGGATATGGAGGGGTAACAATTTTAGTAAGAGATTCTTGGGGAAAAATCATACAAGTTGAAAAGGAAGATACAAATAAGCAATACATATGGATAAAAATAAAGTTAAAGGAGAACATAATTTATCTTGCAGCATGTTACTTCGCTCCCCATGGTTCAAAATTCTACAAGAAGAAGAAATTAGACAAAGAAGACCCATATGCAGCCTTGAAAAATGACATAACAGCATATAAACACAAAGGGGAAATCATCTTAATTGGAGATTTTAATGCTAGAACTGCAAATAACCAGTCTCTTTGCCTTGATATTGAGATGGGAAGAGGGGACAACCCTTTATGGCTAGAAGAAGAAGGGAATCAAAAGTGGGAAAGATTATCTCAAGATGGAAAAGGAGACATCACACTGTATGGGGCAGAATTGTTAGGCATGTGCAGCTTGTATGATTTAATTATATGCAATGGTTTAAAAATGTGGCCTAGTTCTGGGAACATCACATGTCACACATACAATGGCCAAAGTGTGGTGGACTATGTTATAAGCTCAAAGAAACTCGTGACAAGTCTAATAGGCATGGAGGTAAAGGAGTGTCCCATAGAAATGAATTCAGATCACAATCCAATACAGGTGAAAATTAGCATACAAAATGGTATTCAACGACAAGAGATGACGTAGTATAATGAAAAGAAAGAAGCTACTCAAGGTTCAATCCTTTTGACGCAGGAAAACCAAGAAACCTTCCGAACAACGCTGGAAAAACAATTGCACGAGGTGGGAACCAATGGGATGTTCAACTCAAATAAAAAAAGTATAGACATCACCATGTTGACCTCTATTATTCTCAAGGCCCTCAATTCTTGCAAAAGGTCTAGGCCTAAAAAAAGTGATAAAAATAGCTTTCCAGCTAACCCATGGTACGATGAGGATTGTAAAGCAGCAAGGAAAAGGGCTAAAAAATGGGGAAATAACAAAGAATATGTAA
>VDFB02056351.1:37604721-37720729 GCA_007258455.2 Sequoia sempervirens | reverse complement strand
ATGGAACTAGACTTGCAGACATACAAATCCAAGATAAAAGCTTTGTGCAACTATTTAAGCTTAATAATCCATCTCAAAGTTGCAACAAGCCATATGAAACAAGAGAAGACCATTACAAAAGATTTTAAATCATTAGAACACTATCACACATTCTTCTAACTCCTATTACAATCGTACCAACAAGTGTGGCAAGAGAGAACCCATAACTAGGTTCAAAGATCCCCCTGAGTCACCACAATCTACCATGGAGACATTCAGTTACAAACACAATTTCAATTGACAACCCTTCCTATGAATTACAAAACATATTATTTTTCGTACAAACCCAACTTGCATGGATACATGCCCTAAAACAACCTAAGACATGCAGTCAAAAAGTTGGTTCAACGACTAGCTTGCTGAGCATATTTCATTTACATTACATTCACTTCCTTGGGTGGAGTTGTAGGGGTCTCTTGCAGTAAATGCATGACATCCATTAATACAACCATCTACACAAGAACTCTCCTTTGGATCTATTGATAGGCACCCTAGGGCAAATAAAACATTATTTCCATGCTCAAACAACAAGCCACCAAGTACTAATTTGTAGACCTGTAGGTGTGGGTGTCATTAATCACATTCAATTCACCCATGCCCATTTCATCAACAACACATGGTCTTGCATCTAAATCCACACCTTTGAGGAATCCAACAATACCTAGGCTTGATTTAGACATTTGTGAGTCTCCATTACATTCATTTGAGAGCATTAATGGCATGCCAAGACATGTAGGGGGGTAAATGAGAAAGACTATTCAAACGGTGAAACACTAAGGTGAACTTACAATTAAGGTTTGTAAATTGTACAAAAGGTAGGGAAGTTTGCAAAGTACATTGGCAAGGATCAAAACTTGGCATCTAATTTGCAAGTTGTAGGGAAGGACCAAAATTCCTCAAATCGTATGTTTACTAGAATGGCAAAAAAGTAGAGCTAAGAAGCAAGGATACAATTTTGCAAGAGGGGGTGAAAAGTTTATTGAGACGAGTTGTCGGAAAGTAGAACTTGGGATATAATTTGCAAGATTTGCAAAGTTGCATGAAAACTCCAAATTTTTGCAAGGAACAAAGGAGGTGGGAAGCAAAATGACAAAGCAAGGAATCAAGTATGCAAGAGTTGCAAACTTGCATGTGGGATTTGAAGTTTCGCAAGCAAGGAGGCAAGAAGCAAAACTTGACATGCAACTTGTGAAAGTTGTAAACATGCAAGGAAACTCCGAAGTTTTATAGCGAACAAAGGAGGCAAGAAACTAAACTCGGAATGCAACTTGCAAAGGTTGCAAATATGCAAGGAAACTCTGAAGTTCCACAAGGAACAAAGGAGGTAGAAAGCAAAACTCAAGATGCAACTTGCAAAAGTTGCAAACATGGAAGGAAACTTCAAAATTTTACAAGGAACAAAGGAGATAGGAAGCAGAACTTGGGATGCTACTTGCAAGAGTTGTAAACATGTAGGGAAACTCTAAAGTTCCACATAGAACAAAGAAGGTAGGAAGTAGAACTCAAGATGCAACTTGTAAAAGTTGCAAATAAGTAGGGAAACTATGAAGTTCCACAAGGAACAAAAGAGGTGGGAAGCAAAACTCGAGATGCAACTTGCATAAGTTGGAAACATGCAAGGAAACTTTAAATTTTTGAAGAGAACAAAGGAGATGGGAAGCAAAACTTGGGATGCTGCTTGCAAAAGCTATACACTTGCAAGTTGCATGTAAACTCCACACCTTTGCCAGAACATACAAATTGAACAAAAGCCCCAAAAACTTGGATTTTCAACAAATGAGCACAACACAAGGATGTTAGAGTTTCCAATAAACTCCATAAAACCAAGATCACCTGCAAAACCTGGATTAGCCTTCTACAAGGAGAAAAATCAAACATGCAAGAGCAATTTGCATAAATATGTGCAAATAATAGTATTGGGAATAATGAATTACATGAGGATAATTGCTTTTATAAAGCAATATGCAAAACCCTAAAGATAAAACCTAATTAAGACCTAAGTAAACTTAATAAAGTGTAATTAAATATTTAATTACAACGACACCGTTACCTGCCCTCACCCCCCTTAAGTGCAACTTAGGGAGAATAAGAAACATGCAAATAATGCAAGGATGGGTCCATGAAAGCATGAATGGGTCCCAACTACAAGGCCATGTTAGGTACCCATGTACATATGCAATGCAGAAGAAATAGAGAATGCAAACAAATGATGAAAGATGGAGGACTCCATAAGACCCCCCAAGTACACCATCCATCACATAGATACATAAGAAAAGCCCCCCATAAGAGGGAATGATATGATGAAAGCATCTAGAAGCTATGTGTATCTCGATGTCGATGCCGAACTATGGCTAAAACTGATCCATAGGAGCAAGTACCATGAAGATTCTGGAACATTAACCATAAAATGAATGGCCCTCAAACTGAGATGTGACCTAATGAGAATTTGATACGATTCAGGATCATTAACCATAGGCTCTCAATCTGAGACATGAACTAATGTGAACCAAAATGTATCAAGTTATGAGCAAGATGTGGCCAAAATAAACTACATAATCCAAATACAACTCATGCGAGTTGTCATCAATATGAAAATGGGATCAAAGTGCATGCCATGCGACTACACTCTAATCAAACTATTATGCAAGAAGCCCCCCTAATGGAACTTTATTGAAGTTCATTTATAACAATACCCCAAGATTGTAAAAAGAGAACATGCAAAATATTCAGAAATCAAAGAGAAAATGAAAACATAAAGCATGCAAAAAAGAAAGGTTCATGCAAGGATTAATGTTCACATTTGCCTCCATGAAAAAAAAAATTAACCTCAAATCTGCGTAGAGAACAAAATCAGCTTTCTAACGATATAAGTTTTTGAAAAATGGACATCATAAGCTCCAATTATGAATTTTCGAAAAAAAGGGTAATTTTTGTCGACCGACAATGCAGACACAACCCTTCTGATTTGATTTCTAAAAAATTTACTTGTTGCATGCAAAAACTAATGGATACCTAGATAATATTTTGGTGCTACCAACAAAACCCAAAAAGCGTTTTTAAATCCAAAAGGTAGAACATGCGATTTGGTTAAAAACAAAAACTTCACCTATAGGGAAAATAGCCGCAATTTTGACAGCCATTTCTGCAAGGTCTACTCATTATCTGCAAAATCTAGTAGACACCCAAATGGTTTTTCGTGATATTAAACAAAACCCAAAAATTATTTTTCTCATAAATACATGAAAGAAAAAAGCTATTGGCCATTTTTATCCAAAAATGCACCAAAAAATTGCTCAAGGTTGATCCCTTGAGGATCCCCAAAAAAAACTTTTTAATTGAATTTCTCTTGGATTCGAGAAGGGGCTTGCAAATCAGAGCTCTAATACCATGTTAGAGTTTCCAATAACTCCATAAAACCAAGATCACTTGCAAAACCTAGATTAGCCTTCTACGAGGAGAAAAATCAAACATGCAAGAGCAATTTGCACAAAAATGTGCAAATAATATTATTGGGAATATTGAATTACATGAAATAACTTGCTTTTATAAAGCAATATGCAAAACCCTAAAGGTAAAACCTAATTAGGACCTAAGTAAACTTAATAAAGTGTAATTAAATATTTAATTACACCAACAAAGGATTCAAATCAGTGTATAGCACAACAGTAAACTTGACTTTGACCAAAGTGGCCCATTTATGAGCTCTCGGATTGGTAATTTATGATGGGCCAAAAACAAGGACCTAGGGCAACACTTGCAAGCATGAAATGCAAAATTGGGATGGGTGCCTACAATGTGTATGTAAACGGTTTGGCTTTCAATGTTGTTCAGTCACCATATTGGTAAGAAATAGTAAAGAAAATTAATGAGACTCCAAAAGGGTACAAAGGCCTAGGTTTTAAGAAGGTGCATAGTAGCATATTGACAAAAGAGGTGAAACTTGTAGAAGATTCATTGCAGCCTATCAAGGATTCATGGAAAGAGGAAAAGGTGTCCATTTCTGATGGATGGATCATGGAAGGATGCCAAAAATTAACTCTTGATTACTATGACTGTAGTATCCCCTAAAAGGAACAATGTTTTGAAAGTTGTAAATTGTTTAGGCAAGTGAAGAATGCACAATTTATTGCTAACATCCTCATACAAACCATTAAAAAAGTGGAGCCTAATAACATTGTCCAAGTCATAATGAATGCAAAGAAAAGGTAGAGTGATTGGTTTGTTGGTTAAGGCACACTATTCAAACATCTTTTGGGCACCTTGTGTTGTCCACTCACTCAACCTTATACAAAAAAAATTGGTGACAAAATTGATTGAATCAAATAGGTGTATAATGAAGTTGAAGTAATTCAAATATTCATCACCAACCACCACATGCTACAAACCATATTCAAATCATTCTTGAATTTGGAGCTACTGAAGGTGTGTTTTCAATACAATTTTATGTTTCACTTGAGTAATTTATTTTTTAAGTTTAAGTATGTTTTTTCTTTGGTTTTAATTTTTTTATTTTCAAATAGGTTATTGAGACTCAATTTGCCTCCAACACAATTGTCTTGAGACAATTTGTGAAAGTGCAAGGCATACTTTCTAGCATGGTCACCAACCAATTTTGGTCTATATAGAGATAATTCAACATTGAGATGGTAACAAATATTAAGCAAATGATCCTAGATGACACATGGTGGGATCATGGGGAATATCTGTGTAGTTTTACTAAACCCATCATGAGTATGATCTGTTATACTAACATGGATAAGCCACGCTTGGGAGAGGTATATGATGGCAATGACTCAATGATTGAGAAGATGAAGAACATCATAAATGAAAAAGAGCAAGATCCTAAAGAAACTTTCTTCAAACAAGTGCACAAAATTCTTGTTGATCTGTTATACTAACATGGATAAGCCACGCTTGAGAAAGGTATATGATGGCAGTGATTCAATGATTGAGAAGATGAAGAACATCATAAATGAGAAAGAGCAAGATCCTAAAGAAACTTTCTTCAAACAAGTGCACAAAATTCTTGTTGGGCAAATAAAATGAACACCCCAGTACATTTTCTTACCTTTGCATTAACTCCAAAGTACTATAGCATTGAGAACATTTCTTTGTTGAAAAGGGTTGCATCATCTAGAGATGTATAAATCAGCAAAGAGTAGAAGCTAACATTTGCTAGAATCTTCCCTAATCCTAATCTAGGGGATGTAGTTGCAAATCAGTTTGTTGATTTTTTACACTCCAATGGTCAAATTATAATTTATTTCCACTCTTTGCGACAAGTATAAGAAGAATGCTCACTGTTGGCACCTTCATGGCCAAACATTCCAACACCTATAGCCTCTTGCAATCAAATTTTTATTGCAAGGTTTCTTTTTTTAATTTGAAACTCTCTAAATTTGAATTTATTTTCATTTTTGAAATATTTATTTCCAAATTTGAAGTTTCATTCATAATTTTATAGCTCTAACCCTCTAACTTTGCCTCAAGAGGTTGTTATTCATCTTCATCTAAGTGGAATTGGAGTACAATTCCTCCATCCAATCAATAAAAAGAACCTGATTTGCATCAAAAAAAGGCAAAGCAGTTGGTTTAGATGCATTCCAATTTGTGCCTTCTTACACAAACAAAATAACTACAAGGAAAGGGCAATGAAATTGTGGAGTGTACAGTCAAAGCAAGATGACTTGGATGTTTCATTTTTGACAAGCCATATAGCTAACATACTTTTAATGCAAACACCAATGGCACTCCGTGTAGTTCTTCTAATCTAAGTAAATTATCTAATGATAATGACGATGATGATGCTCTTTATAAAGATCAATATGACTTGGATTGCTGATTTTATTATTTTCAATATTGTACAATGAATATCAATCATGACATTCAAGTTTGATAAATTGACATCAAAGTAATATTTTTAATTTTTATGGTGATTTTGTTTATTATATGTATGTCATGTGGTATTCTAAACCTAATTCCTGTTTTTAGAACAAATATGTATATATTGATGATATTCATATGTTTTTTGTACAAATATACCCAAGACAACCCAAACCTCAAAAAAGTTTGTAGTACAAGCATAACCAAACCAGTAACCTAGCCCTTAACAAGCCCTGGTAAATCCATTTCAATGGATTACATGTCTGATCTTCCCACAACCAAGCATGGCCATAATTGTTTTTTTGAGTGATTGGCAAGTTTGCAGTTCTAATTCCAGCCAGAAAAGAACCTCTATAAAGGAAATGTGTGGGTCCATTTTGGCTAACCACAAACCATCACGTCAAGCATGATAGAAAGTTTCTTGGCATTTTGTGGTCTATACAATGATCAATTATGGACACAAACTTGTCCAAGTCCACTGCATTTTAAAATTGAATAAATAGACAAGGGTGACTTATTACATGATTGTGCATCTCCTTCCAATGTACCATTAAAAATTTAAAAGTATCCATGCACATTGATTAGAGTCTTCCATATGTTCAACACAGCTACAACCAAGCCATTCATGGCTCCACACAACAGAGTAAATTTCAAGTACATCTCAGTTTCAACCATTGGCTCTGATCAATATGACAGTACCTCTTGTGTTGAAAGAAGCATCAATCCATGCACAAATGGAAATGGATAAGACAACCCAGTTTGTTGAATGCATTCTACACATTTCACAGCAGTTTCAAGAAATTCTGCATGGTAAAAGTAAAAAGAAAGCAAAGTCACAACCAACATCATGTCCCCCTCATTAGTTCAGGTGGGTGACAAAGTATTTTTGCATCTTCAAAAGCAGAAGCTCAAGGGTCCAAATCAAAATCTCAGGCCGCTACAATATGGACCACACACCATCAAACAATTGGCAAATTGTATTTGAACTCATCTTCCCACCCTACTCTAGGTTGAACCCGTTGTTAAATGTAAAACTATTTTACAATACTTTCCACTGCTCCTGGACAAATTAGATGTTGAATAGTTGTAGAGCAAAGAGTCGAATCCTAATTATGTGACATCAACGATTACAGATCAAACCACTGATACAGTGGTTAAAGAAATGAAGCGCCAGCTGATTCCACTCTTTCGGGTGGCTAAAGCAAGGCAACTGCTCCATCAAGGGAAATAATTCACTGGGAACCAAATTCAACAAAAAATTCCCACTTGATGAAACACTATACCCAATGGGGCCCCTTGCTTCTCAAGAGGGAGAAAATAATCCAAGAGCTGTTTGGATCATCTAGGTGGCTTCTAAAAATTAAATAATTTCAGTATTCTCTATGTTCCCTTATTTTGCATTTTTTGGGACCCTTCAGAGTATAATTTGGCCATGGCAGTTTGTCTAATAACCTGAAAGGATCTGAAGCTATCTTTGTAAGCATCAAAACTAGTTCGTGATCTAAGCTTTCAAACACATCTGAAATCCAAATTGTGAGCTATAGTCAAGGATTCATACCCCATTAAGTCAGCACCAAAATACCCTAACTCGAATAGTCAATTTTTTATTCCAAGCTATATGTCCTTATTTGGCAGTTTGCTCCTGCTTCCAAGGACACATGTCACCCATGCAAGGGATGACTCTTCAGTTCTCAGGAGGAACCCTTTATCCACAATTTCTGGTAATTTTTCAAGTTTGGCATTCTAAAGCTATAGAATAAGTATATTCAAATAAAGAACTCCAAGTTCAAGGCATACATCTCTCCCACAGAGATTGCAATTTCAGTTCTTGTTAATCTTCATTGCTGTGCTGTTCAAAGTTCCATCTATGAAACATAAAGTCTATAACTAGCGTGTTGTCCCATGATTTAAAACTGTAATTCAGATTAAAGCACAATTCTTGCTGATGATCAGTCCTTGGAATCCTCCAAAAAACTGTTCCTACTTATCAGCTTATGATAGCGTTTTATGTAGATAAATCAGCATCATTTTGTCATTCTTTTTTCTCAGGATCTTGGTTAATTTGTTTTGGCAGAAGTACTTTGCTTCTAGGCTGCTCAGTTGATTAGCAGATACTCTGTGATAATAGAACCACTATCTACTCTGTTGATTAGTAGATACTCTGTGTAGATAAGTCTGTCATTTTTCATGCTTTTTCTCAGGATCTTGGTTAATTTGTTTTGGCAGAAGCACTTTGCTTCTAGGCCGCTCAGTTGATTAGTAGATATGTTAGTTGCATAATTATTCTGTGGTAATAGAAATTCAATATCTTTGGTCTGACACCCGGCTACTGTTCTTTTCATGCCCATCGTTATTTATAGCAGGTGGGTGAACCCACATCCACTCCTCAATACTCTCAAAAGCAACTACAGCAACAGAAGAAACAAAAAGGAAAAGAGATACATTTTATTGCCTTAAAATTAATTTTTAAACTCAAGATTCAGTTAAGACCCCATAGAAACATGTACTCTAATATCCAATAGATGATTTCCTATAATCATCATTACTCCATCTTGAAATCTAAATCAGCCATGTCCCATCTCCAAAGAGAAAAAACTAACAAATTCAAACCTTTAAATATACATTTTAAGTCTGATGATTTCATTAAACTCCATATATATTAAAAAAAATCATTATTTAACCACTAAATTTCAAGAGAATGTGCATCATTTGGTCTTTGCCAAAGGGATTCAGAAGATTCTTTATGTCCTTGACGATTCCTTCACAGTAGTCTGGGTTTATAGAAGAATGTTATCATTTGTTCTTTTGTTAATTTTTTATTTTCTTTTGGGAATTAAACTTCTTTGGCTTCCTATTCATTTTAGCATTCCACATCTTCACCATGGCAAATCTAGTTCTGCCGTTCTTTGAATGGTATATGCAAAATTCTTACAAACCTATAAATCTATCCATGCAAAATATTAGCTGCCTGTGCCATACAAGCACAGATATTAGTTTTTACAATGTGCTTGCCATAGTGATTGAAAATAAATTCTTTAATAAGTTTACAGTTAAGCAGTTCCAGTATTCTAATAAACTCACACAACTTTAGTTGTTATTGAAATGGGAACATGAACAAGCAACTACTGACCTTCTACATATTAAAGGTAACATCATCAAACACCTTCAGTTAAAAAATTAAAAGAGTAAAACAACAAAAAGAAAACCATAAGGCAAGAGGATAAAATACCCAAATAAGAATTCTGAATACCAGATGTTTTTTAATAGTCTTCAATGGAAACTACACCTAAAAAGAAAGGAAGAAAGAATGACAGTGTTTAGCAACTCCACCATTTGTAAATTGTGACATTTTCAGCAGAAGAAATAAGGAGAAAAAGACACATTGTATTGATTCCCAGAGATTTATATTCTGGATATTCACAGCACATTTCAAGCCAGTGGTCATTTGATTTTTATAGCACCCTCTAGCAATTTATTCCCCGAGTGAAAAGAATGGCAGTGTCTTCACATCTCTGTCATTTGTAAATTGCAGACATATTCAGTGGAAGAAATAATAAGGAGAAAAAGACACATCCAATTGATTACCAGAGATTCATACTCAAGGTATTGAGAACGCTTCAAGACAGTGTGTTTGATTTTTATAGCACCCTCTAGCAATTTGATCCCCAAGTGAAAAGAATGTCTATTTTAACGAATGAATTTAGCATAATAATCCTCCCAATCAGTGGTACACTGTTTTTTGTTTGATGAAATACATTTTGCAATGCACAAAGTTTTTCTTTGCATTTTATGATCTATTGAAAGTCTTGGACCCCGGTTAACATTTTATAATCTACTGAAGGTAGCCCAAAAAATTGCTTGTATTACATGAAGAATAGATTACAATATATAGGTGAGGTAAAATACTGTAGACATTAAATGTCTACCTACCAGCTACCTACCAACTACTGTTGATAAGATTGACCATTATACAATATCAGAATATAATATTCTAACACCCTCCCTTAATGGTCAATCGACTAACTAGCCTACAAAATACAATCTGCAGGTTGTTTGGTCACAAATTCTTCAGAACACTTTGTTGCTACGGAGACCCTCCCTGGATTTGCAGAATGTTGATGACCAAGAGTACAAAAAACCGTCTTGATAAAGAACAAAGAAGGCTGCCCCTTCTTTAGAAAGCTCTGCAACAAGAGACAAGAGTCTGCCACGGACTCTGCCACGTGAGATGAGTCTACCACCAACCCTCCCAGAAACTGCAGAACTGCTAACCAGAAGTCATCACAAAAAGTCCAACCTGACGTTGGATAACAGAGCTGTCCTTCCCTGAAACCAGAGACACACCGAGAACAGCTGCCACGATTTTGAGGATAAATCGGCAAACCGTCGAAACTTTTGCAGAGGAGCATGACACTCGAGAATAGACTGCAAGAAGCTAGTTGTGCAGATGTTCGCCCTAGCAACTCTAGGTACGACAAAAACAGACTACAACAAACCACGATTTTTGAGGAAAAAATCGCCAAACCCAAGATTACAAATCATCATTTTTTTGGAAACAACGGTAAAAACCAGAGACCAGAGAGCCCTCCCGAACAACAAAAACCCTGACTAGGGTGAACAGGAACTGACCCTTAATTTTTGAGGAGAAAATTATAAACCCTTCAGGAATTTTTTAAGGGAAAAAATTATGAAAACCCATAAACCAGATTTTTTTTTTTTTTTTAATAAGGGAAAAATATTTTAAAAAACCAACAAAGGAATCCCACGCACACCAATTACGGCCCAGTAAACAGGAAGCCATCGATTGTCGCAAAGAGGTTTGGAACCTTAGCCGTAATAGATCTGCACAAAAACGAGGCACTGAGACACCCAAAAAAATCTAACAACCCAGTTGAGATTTCGCAAAACCCACAAGGAATCTGTAGTCAGAAAAAAATTTCGACTTGAAACTGAGGCACAAATTTTGAGGCACAGAAAACGAGGTACCCAGAAAAGTCGGAGACCAACCCATTTGAGATCTCAGAAAACCTAGAAGGAATTTGCAAGCAAAATAATTTTTTCGCCTTGAACAGGAGGGTCAAAACCCTAGACAAAAATTTCAAAACCTTGGGCGGCCATTAATGAACCCGAAAGTTGCAGAAAATAGCTTGAAATCTCAGCAAAAACCATGTCTGAAATCGCACGCCAAATATCAAAAATTGAACTGCGCCCAGGAGAAAATAATTTGCGACCAGGAAGAACAAAACCAGGAGACGTCTTTTCAGACAATTGCGACCAATAGAGGAAGAAATCGCGCCCAGGGCAAGAGAAAAACCCGGCCAAAAATGACGAAATCGCGGGTTCCATGGCACAGAAGTCACACAGAGGTTGTCGGCTATTTGCACAGAGGTCGCGCGAGGAATAGACAGGCCGAGCGACGCGTTTTCAAAAAACAAACGTCGTCAAAAGAAAAACGGCACCAAAAACGCCAAAGAGGTCGCACGGGCCGAAAACGAGCAAAAGGCAAGTCGCGGGCAGTTTTTAAACTGATAAAAATGTATCCAAACTAAGGACGAAAATCGCGGACAAAATACGCCAAAGGAAGTCGCGCACGGAAAAAGAAAACCAAGTTGAGACCAGCGCCAAAAAGAAACGCGTCTTTCTTTAGGAAACGGCGCCCAAAATCGACGCGGGTTTGTAGAAAAATCTGCGACCAGAAACCCACATTAATTTTTTTCTTCAGAAAACAAGTCCATTGACACGCAAACAGGTCCACGAAAATGCTGAAAGTAAGAACACACGAAAAAGAAACCCTCGATTTGCCACCTTCAGAAGAGCCACAAAAAATTCTCAGAAGTCTCACATGAATTTTTCACGAATTACAAACTTTTTCTTTTTTTTAAATGCCCAGAAACCCTAGACCAAAAAAAATTCGAATTATGACTTTTGGTAAAGCCCACGAATTTTTAGGGTTTTTTTCTTTCCTAAAGCTCTGATACCATGAAACAATTTTGGGCTAAAAATTGCTTGTATTACATGAAGAATAGATTACAATATATAGGTGAGGTAAAATACTGTAGACATTAAATGTCTACCTACCAGCTACCTACCAACTACTGTTGATAAGATTGACCATTATACAATATCAGAATATAATATTCTAACAGGTATCAGTTAACATTTTATTTTATCCTACAAGTTTCTGACAGCATTCTCCTTTACCTAAAATCATTTGGAGTTAGGATTATTAATTTCTTCTGTCACCTGCATTGTCACAATTATGGTATTCCTTTGAACAACAATAAGATCATGATGGTGTACAATAAATAATCCTATTTATGTCAATATGGAAGTTAATATGTCAGAATAATTCTGTGGAATGCATTTGCTTAAACTTATAAAAATAACAATTCCTATGTCAAAGAACAACAGGAACCAAAATCAGTAAATTAAAGAATACAAATGGCAAAATAGATATGACCTCGAGTTCAAAAGATTAGGAAAGCTTTCAAAAAGTTGTTTAAATTGAGCTAAATAAATAATAAAAGTTGGCATACTTCTACAATAAATATTTCCTATGGGAAAGTGTTCTCATTAAGAGCAGGAATTCTCCAAACGTTTACCAGTACCAACTGTCTGATAACCACAGAAATATTGTCTGGAATGGATTAGTCTATTCTCTTCAAATCACAGTGAATTCTTTCATATAAAAATAGATTGTAATAAGAAAAATTTACATCTACAGATTATTGGCAATGATCTAACCTGATTCTGTATGTCTTGTAAATTGTAAATATTTGTTTGAAACCACACAACTAATTTGATTTAACAGACGAACCCTTTTTTCACCACACGTCTCTAATGTAATTATACACTCCACAAATGCTTTATAAACACTCATACTTTCAAGGACTTGTTAACACAGTAACTTCCCAACCAAGATAGAGGTGGACCAGCTGGAATAATCTTGCCAAGGTCCTGACATGCTGCCTTTTTCCTGCCTTCATTATTGCCCCTAGCTAGCATCCTTTAGCCCCCTTCACAGGTTTCCCTAAACCATTTAGTCAAGTTTATGTGTCTCCTGGACACAATCTGTTCTGGCCAAGCTTGACCGACATAATTGGCCATGGCTGACTCTGTCTCATGCATTCAGCCTGACCAACCATGTAGCCTGATTGCAATATAGGTCCTAGATCTAATGTGTGTATTTATAGCTTATCCCTAAGATATTTCAAAAACAATTCATTACAATCTCTACCTTTGAGCTCACATTTACAGTCTATTCCTCCAAAGAACACTTGTAGGAACCACTTGACAAAGGACCTTATTGAATGAAACTTACTCACAAAGACATGACTTGAACCCAACAACAGAGGGAACACTAACAGCATACACCAAGCCTTAAGCATCCACTATTATGATTTATCAGGTCTTCTTTATCCTTCTTGACTTCACTGTGACACCGAAACTCATGAAAGGACCACTCTGATCAAATAGAGAAGTTAATGCACCACCAAGTTGCCCTACGTAACTATTCCTTTGCCCTACACACTTTCCTTTTGTTTATGCTTATGTCCATTTATTTGCTTTACATGCTAACTCTGCATATTTTCTTACTTATTACCTTTCCCTATTGCCTACATATTTCCTATCTGAGCACTTACTATGAGAGGACCTCTACATTTATTAACCGCTGAGGCTTACTTAGAAGAGTTCCTTTCTAAGTATACACTTTCCACTGCTAGATCCAGTGTTTCTAAATTCTACAAGTTTCCAGGGTGGGGGAATGGATTTTGGGGGACACTAAAAAAATTCCTAGATTTTGGGGATGGCTGCTATATATATGTAACATGATCGATGATCCAAGTCACAATTTCAATCTAATTATCCAATATCTTCAACTACAAGTACGAAAGTACAAAGTGAGAACTGAAACAATCAAAATCAATGTGCCAAAAAGAAACTTCTTAGCTGAATTGAGCAGCATGCTCAATAATTGGAATCATGATGTATTGGCCCTCCTTTACGTGTAGTTTTTTTTAAATAAATATGATTTTTAATTATTTTTACTGATTTTTAAGTGTTTTTTCTAGGGACAGCCATCAAGGATATCTGTATATCCCCACAATCATCAAAGGACATCCCGCCAATACCATGAGCAAACATCCCAAGAAGATAGGATGTCCCTGTGTTGGACTAACCACTGCACCTCTGGGAATCGATCTTGTAGACTAACCACCACCTTTGGAAATAGGGAATAAGTGCCCACTCAAGGTGAAGATGCTGGATTCAGAAGTTTAATGACACCTGCAGGTTCTGGTGTAATAGCAAACCTTCATGTGGTATCAGAGACTCAATCTAAGTTTGATTCCCCTAAGTTACACGTTGGAGGGGCAGTGTTGGACTAACTGCCACACTTTTGAGAATTGATCTCATGGACTAACTGCCACCCTGGGATCTTGAGAATAACTACAGACTCGAGTATAAGATGCCAGGTTTGGAAGTTGCTAACACCTGTGGGTATTGGTGTAACTGCAAACCTTCACCCTGATCAGCTTAAATGAAAGGGGAATGTCCACGGGGGACATCCAACATCATGGGTACATCCTGGGGATGTCCCTTTATAAACAGCAACCACAAAGGGTGGGATTCAGACAGTTATAATCTAATTATTTTATCCGGTATCTTCAACTACAAGTATGAAGTTACAAAATGAAAACTGATAAAACGAAAATCAATATGCCAAAACAAAAATTCTTAGTTGCATCGAGCAGCAAGCACAATAGTCAAAGTCATGTATTGGCTCTCCATTAGATTAAGGTCTATTTTTCAAAATAAATATGATTTTCTTTAAACTGCTCTTGTAGTGACAACCACTGGGGATGTCTGTATATCCCCACAGTTATCAAGGGACACCCCAACATGTGCAGACAACCCAGGATGATAGGATGTCTCTGTTCTGCTTAAATGAAAGGAGAACATCCATGGGATACATCATGGGGAAATCCCTTTATAATCAGCAACCACAAGGGATGGGAATCAGATATCCCCCATCAGCCCATCCCCTTAGGCATCCCAAACAGCAGGGCAGTCATAGGGATGATATGCTGGCTGCATCAGAACAAGTTTCAACTAAAATTCAAACAAAATATAAATCTCAACTAACACAAAAGAGTTAGAATTTACTTGCAAATGCATCACAAGCTAGTCTACCACAAGCATTTAATCCATTACGAATAAGATGTTTACTTAGCCCCAGTTCCCCCTCACTTTCCAATCCAAGTACAAATCTAATAAAACGAGCATTTCTCCCATAACTGCATCTCTATTACTCACTATTCTGTTAGGAAAATGTTCCCTGGAAACATTTCATTTTACTTAAATCATATAGGAAACGAAACACCTTCTTGGCCATTTTTTTTTTTGCTTTATGAGATGTTGCATTCTCTTGTTGCTTCCCAAAGATTCAACATTATTTTGGTATACTTAAGGCAATCAACTCATCAATTGCATACAAGCTATAACAAAAGCGTCCAAACACATTATCCTAACTGCACATGATCCATTTCTAAAGCATTAAAGCTAACTTGATTCTTAGTCAGATTTATGTCCAATTGTTGGCAAGACAAAGAAAAATATATACAATGCATGGCACAGTGGCCCATATATAACAAATTGCTTGCAGGCTCACAGGGTAAAGACAATAATAATTGTAACACACTCGTTAGAAGATTGGCCTAGAATAAATAACGCCCAAAGGAATAACATCAATATATTTCTAATTGACTACACTGTTCTTTACTCTTGCTTACCTTACAAACAAACCACAAAATAAGGGGTTTCAACAAAGCAGATTCTCTTAATAAGTTAATAATGACTGTTAAGAATTGCATTTCAGTCTAAAACCAATTCTTCTGGAACAGGTTTAAATAAGTTGGCTATAAAATATTCAATACAAAGGAGTTTAATATTATCTTTATGCTACTCTAAAGTAACTGTAAGTGATCTTTCAGTACTCACAAACAAGTCGTGAGGAAGAACCCTGACACTTGTGGAACGAAAAAGAACAACTCAATTTAATATAAAATTGTTATTTTTTAGAGTACTTGATCAATGTATTTCAGAGGAAGCAAAAGAGCATTGATCTAAGTCCTGCATCTAATGCACACTAGGGTGATCCCATTGTAATGATCTTACGTGTTATTTAGTACAAAAAGCCATATATTAAAATATAAAATGCGTGAATCAGAAGACAAGAACATAAAATATTTCATGAGAATCTCACATAAGTTACAAAGAATCTTTATTATAGAGCTCAAAATGGAGCTGCAGAGAATCTTGTTATAAGAATTACAGATGATGTGGAGATTACAGGCATCATAGGTGTCATGGGACATTAAAAATAATAAAATATAGATGAAAAGGTTATAAAGCATCTTAGGTGTCATGGGAAATTACAAGGAATCTACCATCCTACATGGAAAAGAAACAGAGTCTAAACAGGAATTTAGAATTGCAGAGAAGATGTCTCGGAAGTCTTGAACTGATCATGTGCAGATAGCTGGGGAGGGCTATTCCTTGGACAAATGCAGTGCCCATAGTGCCCTCTGTCCTTGGAGGTTAACTTAAACCGGACTAAATTGGCACTCATGCTTTCACAGGAAACTGTTATTCTGAATACTTTGCGGCAATAGTTGTAACAATGGTACACCCTTTTTTCAGTGTTTCCTCAAATACTTCAAAATGGAGGAAAATAGAAAAGAAAAATGGGTCAGGTTTACCGTTCTAGATATATTTTTCAGTTTCTGTTGTTGGCTTTTCCTGTTTACCATCAGTTTCTCAATTCTGGTTGATAACACCCATTTCACTCCAGCACGCATTCATTTTGTGCAGACTAAATTTCTCCAAGTTCAAAAAGAATGTGGCATTGCCATGGTCACATCTCATGACATTTATAATGAAGAGCAATGAAGAATAGGGTCAGATAACATTAGCATGATGAGTCACGATTAACTTACTTTTAGGTCATGCGATCATCTATCTACACAATAGAACAAATTTGGCATTGGCCATGCAGACATATACCATTTAGTATTTTCAATATCAATCATTTGATAAATGGAGCCCATTTCAGGCTAAGCTATTGATCATTCCTAATAATCATATTCATGTGGTATGCTTATTTCAGTCCTTTTTTGTGGGTTTATGTGCTGTCCGTCTATGGCTGCTCTTGCTGCCTTAATTGCTAGAGTTTTGTTCATCTCTGTTATTTGTACTGTACATTTTAAGTGTTGCCATTGCATTGATTATCATAAACTCCCCTTCTCTGAAGAGGGTGTGATCTAGTATTTGGTGCTTTCAGTTGGTTTAAATGCATTGTTGTAAACATTCAGCAATTCGTAGTATGTACTAAAACCTTTTGTTCTTTGTTTTCGTTTAGAGAGTGTGTGTACAATAATGAAGAGGTACAGCCCACTACTACCAACAGTTTTATCTGCAGCAATAACAGTTACAACCCGCTATTACCAACACAGTTTTCTCTGCGATAGTGAACGGTTACAACCCACCATTGTGAACAGAATTTACTCTTCAAAAGTTGAGGTTTCCAGACCAGCTAATGTTCTAAAAACCATAATACAGAAAAGGAAACCCCAGGTGCATCTGTACTGGGACAGGTTATATACCTGGATCTAGCATTGCTAATATGACTGATAATGGTTTCGATACATTTGACAGGACAAGTCGTATTAACTCCACCATAACATCTAAAAAGCTATGAACCTATACTGATTTTAATTTAGTCTTACACAATTTGACTCTTAAGTCCTTTAGTAAGTTTAGTTTGCGTTTACCGTTAACATCAATATATTTCAAGAGAAAAAAAAGGAAAAACACACCTGAACAGGTCTCACCCGCCTGTGCATTGTCATAACATTTCACACCTGAAAAATTTTGGCCGGTGATTTGTCATTATGCTGCATTCCAAGCCACTTAGACTCGAATAATTTTATTATTTATACACTGAAGAACAAGTAAATTGAGACCAAAACTACTGCTTACAAACCTTCAGTTTGTTGACTGTTTCTTCATGTTCGAAACTGGTCAATATGCACAAAATCAGACCCTTACAAATAGGAAAACATAGTCATGGATGGCTGCCAAAACACAGATTCAAAATACAGGAAACGTAATATTGGATATCTGACAAATAGCTCAAAAGATATATCTAATAGAGAAAATAACAGTTGGGTATCTGAAAAATAGCAAGGATGTAGATAAAATTGACTGGCTGAAGACCTGAGTGTAAGTGAAATAAGAAGGATTGATAATAATTTAAGCTGTTGAGTATCTGGTAAAAATTGAAGTGTGGAAATTGAGATGAGATCTGAGGATAAAGGGGGCCTTGAAAAAGGTGTGCAGAGTGGCAGGTGAACTAAACTTGCTCTTTTAGCAAAAATGCAGGTAGTCATAAAAAGGCTGTGTACTCTCTGGAAGGAAGGAAGGATGTTAGAGAAAGACCAACAGCTAGTTGTTAGAAAGGTTGAGGTTTATTGATGTGAACAGTGAAATGGTGGGATTTGGCAGCGTATATAAAAGAGAAGTTTCAACAGCTATGGATTACAACATTTTTGTCTTTAAAGTTGTGTTGTAGTTGAAATGGGCGGTGTTGGGTAGTTAGAAAATTGATGGGGGTCTATTTGATGCAGCCGAGATTTAGTTTAAGGGGGAAATTTTAGCAGAGCTTAGGTAAGCGAGTTTTATTGACGGTTTTTTCTCCTCTGTGTAGGTAGATGAAGAAACAAACTGTTAATTTAGCACTAATGCTACGGTTATTCAATAACTAATACAACGGTCAGTGGGGTTTGTCCTGCCATGAGAGTACCGTGGCCCCTCATTATTATTTATTATCAGCAATTGTTCCACTGGTTGTAAAGGATAAGTCAAAATGAATTTTAAATTTTTTTTTAAATTTAATGATCATTAGATTTTCTAATAGTTTTTAATTTATTCAATAATTGTAGGAAAAATAAACATATATTAATTTGGGTTTAATAAAAAGGATAAGTTAATAATGTAATAATTATTAGTGAAAGTATTTATAGGTGATATTCCATAAATGATAAGGCATGTATATAAAAGTCACGTATGCCAAACACTTCATATTTATGAGTTTTTTTAATCAAAGATTTGTTTCATATGGTTGTAATGTAGAAAATTGTATACCTTTGCAATTTCATGTTATGTTTCCATTCATTTTGGTGTCCATCCCCTTAACATGTTTTTAGGCTCATTTTAGCCTTTGTCTTAGCCTTTTGCCTGTCTATAATGTTGAGTTTATGTTATTTGAGTGTTTTACTAGCCTTGTTGTCCTAAGTTGTTTGAAGACTTCAAGTACTCAGGTTGTCTAGACATGTGTGATGTGTAGACATTCATGTTGTTGAAGTGAGCAACCAAGATCTTCAATTCGCAACACCAAATTACCTCCACAAGAGATAGAGAGAAGCAACAATGGAAGATGTTTTTCCACCAAACAAGAATTGCAATATGATACAATATGATCAAATATGTTATACAATACAATGCAAAATAAGCTAGAGATGCCTTGCTTATAAAGGCAAGTATGAAAGATAGGATAAGACAAGATCATGACAAGTGTCTTAATTTTATCACATGAGACAACTAACTCATAACTACCTAAGATGATGTGAAGTCTAGATAAGACAACTATGACTTGTCTAAATAAGACAACTAATATCCTAAGTAAACTTAACATGTGAATTAAGTCCCCTAAGTCCCTAGTAAAGGAATTAGCTAGGTACAAGACTTATTCACACCAACACCCCCCTTAAGTGCAACTTAGGGAGGAACAAACCAATGCAAATATGCAAAAGATGGGTCCTGGCAACAAAGCCTGATGAGGTACCCATATACAAAACAAAAAATCTCTCACAAACGAAGAAAAAAAGAAAAACCCTGTGGGAGAAAACTCCTCTCCAAAAGAGAGAAAAAGCTAAAAAGAAAATTGAAGAAGGAAGGAGGACTCCTCAAGACCCCCCAAGGGCAATTTCCTTCACCCCAAGCATCAATGGCAACTCAAGATAATGAGGTGATGCCAAAGGTTTAGTGAATATGTCTACAACCTACTAATTTGTAGGCAAATACTCCAAGTTGAGAACACTATCCTAGATGAGTTGCCTGATGAAGTGCATGTGGATCTCAATATGCTTAGTTCGTTGATGCACCACTGGGTTGCGAGAGATATGAATGCCACTTTGGTTGTCACACCAAAGAGTAGTGGGTTGAGTGGAAGGAAATCCAAACTCGATCATCAACTGACAAAGCCACAAAACCTCCTGACTAGCTAGAACTGCACCTCGATACTCAGCCTCTATCAATGATAATGCAATAGTTGTCTACTTCTTGTTAGAACAAAGATCAGAAATGCAAACCAGAAAAAGCCTTCCATAGAAGAGAAAATCAGAAAAGGCAAAGCTTTGCAAAAGATGTGCAAAATATTATTGTTCAGGAATTCTTAATTACAAGATATGATTTGCTTTATAAAAGAAAAGATGCATAACCCTAATCTTATCTTGAGCAACAAGATAGCTCAACAAAATAAGGATGACAATAATAAACCTAGGAATTAAATATTACCTAAGTAAAGTTATGCAAGTGTAATTAAATATTAATTACACTAACACCCCCCATAAGTGCAACTTAGGGAGACTAAAAAAGCATGCACCTAAAACTAAGATGAATGCAAGAAAGCATGAATGAAAGGGTCCCGGCAACAAGGCCTGATCAGGTACCCAAGTACAAATGCAATAATGAGGTAGAGAAGGAAAACCCAGTGGGACAAAACCCCCCTACAATGAGATGACTGTTGCAAAGAAGCACTGGGAGAACATTGTGGAGTAACACTGAAATCGCAATCCGACAAGCAAGGAAAGATACTTTTGTCTACAACTGAAACCAAAAACATAATCATAATAATGTGACAGCAGACCCGGTGCCATGGAACACTTGGAAAAATCACAAACTGGAACAACCCTGGAATCTGTGAAGCAACAGTAGATGAAATGATGACAAAATCTGGAAACCGTGTATCTCAATGTCGATGCCAAACTGAGACTAAAACTCTTCCATAAGAACAAGTACCATGAAGACTCTAGAACATTAACCATAAAAACATGGGCCTCAAATTGAGAAGGATCTGAACCAATGTGGATCAAGAAACATAAACTCTCAATCTAAAGTGTGAACCGATGAATCTGATGTGTCAAGCTATGAGCAAAAATGTGGCCAAAAAAAACTAAGAAACCAGATAACCCATGAGATTTTCCATCAAAACAAGATGAAGATCAAAGTGCATGCACACTCTAATCAGATTATTATGCAAGAAACCCCCTGATGGAACTTTATCTCAGTTCATTTATTACAATAACCCAACGATTGTAAAAGAAGAGAATGTAAACATTCATAAATATAAAATAAAAATAGACCTCAGATCTATGTAGAGGACTGAACCAGCTTTCCAATGTCGCAAGAATGATGAAAAAAGGATCACCGAGTCAAAAGATATGCCCTCCGGAGTGAAAAAAAACTTCATCTGAGTTCAAAGACCTACAAAATAAATTTGGAGAAAAATATTAAAAAAACCTACGCCACTGGATCGGCGTTGGAATCATCTTTCCAACAGTATCTCGTTTGCAAAAAATACACCTGGTTTAGTGAAAACTGCTCCAGAATGGGCAATAAGGCTTGCAAGCAGCCCAAGGGGCTTAAAAAAAATAAGCCCCTGGTCTTGTGCGCGACTAGGGGCTGGTAGACTGGGGTTGGGGTGGAGCCCCTAGTCCTCCATGGGACCACGCAGAGAGCTGCGAGGCCCGGTCCCCCCACATGACTGTAGGTGCTAGAGAAAGGGCCCACGAGGGCTGAACATAGCCAATGGCGGGTTGGTGGCGCCGCTTGCCTAAGCGGCCGGTGGGCTAGCGGTACGGTTTTTTAACTGCATGCACTTTTCTAAAAGTGCTTTAAAAAAAAAAAAATGAAATCCACGCCTCGGGAAACGAGCTGGGGAGGCCGTACGACCTCCCTGGCAAAAAAATATTGCCTTCCAGACCAACTACTCAAAAATCGATGAAACGAAGGGTGTTCTTAGGGTTTTTGGCCGCTGCGAACGTGATGGTGACCTCCATTTGTGCTCAAACTGCTCCAAAAAATTGGCTACCTCCAGAGCTTCCAAAACATATCTCAGCTTAAAACGCTCATGGATCTAGCAAACGATGGCCAAAATCTACAAAACAAAAGCCAATCCTGACTTTTTCTAGCGTTCTAAATCCAATGGTGAAGCCTTATCTGATCCAAAATGCCTCATAAATAAACTCAAGGCATGATACCCTCGAGGAATCCTAAACGAACTTTGCAATAATTTTCTCAAAAAATCTGAAAAGGGGCTGCAAATCAAGGTTCTGATACCATGTTAGAAACCAAGATCATAAATACAAACCAAAAAAAAGCCTTCCACATAAGAGAAAATCATAAAAGGAAAAGCTTTGCAAAATATTATTATTCAGGAATTCATAATTACAAGATATGATTTGCTTTATAAAAGAAAAGATGCATAACCCTAATCTTATCTTGAGCAACAAGATAGCTCAACAAGATAAGGATAACAATAATAAACCTAGGAATTAAATATTACCTAAGTAAAGTTATGCAAGTGTAATTAAATATTAATTACACTAACACTTCTTGCATGACCATGCAATCGGACCAAAACCAAGGCAAAAGATAAAGACAAAAGTAGACTTTTATGATCATTGGCATCGCCATCCCAATCTAATTTAGTGAAGCCCATAGTCTGAGATGCTCCTGATGTGTAATGAATGTTGAAATGAGTTGTGCCCTAAATGTATCGCAAGATACGTTTGGCAGTCTTCCAATGACTCTCATGAGGCTCCTGTGAGAAGCGAGAGACAAGTCCAACTACAAAGGAAATATCAAGATGAATATGTGTCAAGTACAAAAGACTACCAACCAACTGTCGATACAAGGTAGGATCAACTGTACAAGTAGTGCAACTAGTAGACAATACAACAACTGACTAAAAAGGGGTGGGGGCAGGCTTGCAATTAGCCATGCCAAATCTCTAAAGAAAATCAAGAGCATACTTCTGCTAGAAAATGAAGATCCACTCAGAAGTCTAATGAACCTAAAGACCAAGGAAGTAATGCAAAAGGCCAATGTCAGTCCTATCAAATCGCTCCATAAATGTTCATTGTGCACTCTGAATCATGGAAGTAGAACTCCCTGTGAGAATCAAATCATCCACGTAGAGCACAAGTATGAGTAGATCCTCTCCATGTCCCTAAGTATAAATTATGGGATCGAAATGGCAGCGAGTGTATTTGGAAGCAAGCAAGAAACTATCCATCTTCTCATAACAAGCTCAAGGGGTCTGTTTGAGACCATACAATGAACGTCGAAGCCTACAAACAAGTGAAGAGTCCTGCACAAAACCCAGTGATTTTTCCATATAGATCTCCTCATGAAGATCCCCATGTAAGAAAGCACTCTTCACATTTATCTGATACACTAACCATTTTTGTGATGCAGCTATAGCAAGAACAAGATGAATAGAATCCATCTTGGCAACAGGAGAAAAGGTCTTGGAATAGTCAATTACTTCAACCTAAGAGAACCCCTTTGCAACAAGATGAGCCTTGTACTTGTCAATGGAAAAGGCACTTGCATCAAACCAACTTTCTGCCCTTATGAAGAGGCACAAGATCCCAAGTATGATTCTTCATCAAAGAAGAATACTCATCATCCATAGCACTATCCCACTCTAGAATACCTAAAGCATCTAAAAACTTTTGAGGATAATCTGAAACAACATGACTCAAAAGATTGATTCCTAAAGTCTAAGAACGAGTACGAAAAGTGTCTAAGGGATCACCCACAAGAGGACCATCCTCCTCAAGAGTAACTCAAGCCCATCATGGCCTAGTGAGTGAATGGGGAGGAGGTGGATCAAGACCATCATCAAAATCTTCCTCAAGTATCAAAGCATCATCAACTGAAGAAGATTGAGTAGGTTGTGATGAAGAAGAAGTTGAAGGAGGATATTTCTGTGTGAAGGACTCAACAAACTAAACATCACGTCAGAAATGAACCTCTAGTGTGTCGGGATCAAACAAAGGTATGCCTTCAAATCCTCACAATAGTCAACAAAAATGTATTGTTGACTCTTCTTCTCTATTGATTTACGCCAACCATCCAAAATGAATGCCCAAGCCTCACTACCAAATACTCTAAAGAAGGATACATTAGGATTGCAATGAGACCAAGCCTCCTCAAGAGTCATATTTTGCAGTTCCTTGTGGGGCATACGGTTCTTAATATAATTGGCACAATTGACAACTTCAGCCTAAAATACGGAAGCCATGGACCTATACTGAATCATACAATTGGCCATCTCCTTGAGAGTCTTGTTATTTCTCTTTGCCAAACCATTATGTTGAGAAGTATAAGGAACTATGTGATGATGAAGAATACCATGCTCACTATAGAAATTTTGAAATGCCTAATTGACATACTCCCCCCCATTTTCTTTGTGTATCTGTCGAAGAGAAAAACCTGAATACTTCTCCACAAATGTTTTGAAGGTCTTGAAGATGCTAAGAACCTCACTCTTGAGCTTCAAAAAATAGACCCAAGTGCGTTGAGAAAAATCATCAATGAATGTGAGCACATACTTAGCCCTAGAAAAAGAAGCAATTGGGAATGACATGAGATCACTATGGACCAACTCAAGGGGTGTGGTTGCACATGTATCCTGACCCTTAAGAAAAGGATCTTGATGTTGCTTTCCAAGAACACAACCTTGAAAAACACCATCCATGCAAGAGATCTTTAGAAGACCAACCACTAAGTTATGTGCGTGCATCTGCTATAGATATATATAGTTCAAGTGCCCAAATCTTTCATGCCAAAGTTTTCTATAGACTCAAAGCCATCAAATCAATACAAATGGGTCTCATGATCAACTATCCCTATAGCAACAACCTTCTTAGGATCTTGTAACTGTCTAATAGTCACATTTTATGAAGTAAACTTGGTTGACTTCCCATCTCCAAAATAAAAAAATTGATATATGGAAAGTAGATTCGTTGAAATATCAGGAACAAGAATAACATTCTCAATGCACCCATCTAGCATCTGAATGAATCCTATCCCCAAAATTGGAATCTGTGAAGAGTTCCCAACTAAAATCTGAGAAGTAGAAGTATGAACAATGGAATCAAGAAGATCACGTGAATTGGTCATGTGATGTGAAGCACCTAAATCAAGAATCCAACTATCTGAAGATGGATGAATGGCTCATGTTGAAAGAGCTTGCCCTTTTCCCATGGAATATGGCTTAGATATTGAAATTTTAAGCTTCTTCATAGCTTCCTCCAAGGCTTCTAAACTCTTAAAACAATGAGCCACATCATGCTCAATTTTGCCACAAAATGAACAAGGATCTCCTTTCTTTTTCTTGGACTTGGAAGAATAATCTCCAAAGGTAGAAGAAGAAGGAGATGAAGTGTACTTTTGATTATTCTTTGGCTTTGGTTTGGAGGGATTCTCACTACTTGAAGATGATTATGTCTTGGGATTCTTCTTATTCTTTCCTTTACCCTTGGATGATTGAGCCATTAGAGCATGATTCTTAGAACTAGGTAGTGCATCCAACTAAATCAACTTGGCCTCCTCCCTAGTAAGATGCTCACAAAACAACTCAAATGAAGGCATTTTATACTCTTTCCCCATGTCATCCATAGTTGAATAGAAAGTAGAAGAAAACACTTGGTAAGGGCCTCTCAACTTAGACATAATCAAGAAGATACATTCATCACTGGATTTATCATGCCCACACCCTTTCAATTGTGGCAAAATTAACTTGAGTTGTGCAAGGAAATCCTGAATTGAAGGAAATGCATCTAGAGAGAGTGATTATAGATCCACTTGAAGTTGCAAGATTCTGAACTGATTACTTTTACCATACAATTCTTCAAGTTTATCCCAAACATTCTTAGGTGTTTTACACTCTGTAATATGAAACAAGTAGTTATCAGATACATGTAAGCCAATGAGCCCTTTTGCTTCATCCATTTTACATCTATGGGTAAATTTTTGATATTCCCTTGTGAATTTAGGTTGTTTTGCATCTAACATTGGCCACAGACCCTTAGATTGTAACAATTGAGTCATTTTTAGCTTCCATGTATGATAATTGTGTGGAGTGAGTGGTTTAATTTTCCTTAGATCTGCCATGAACACTAAAAGAAAGAAGACAATGTGACACTTAAATTGTGCCTTTCACCCCCCAAAATATACTAAAACTCAATTTTCAACCCCCCCGGCAAATTACAATGAAGAAATTTTGCAATTTGTACAAGTGACAAGCTCAAATCAACTGTTTATAACACACTATGATTTTTACAATTTTTTTTAAAAAGAGCTTTCCAAAACTAAAAAATAAGGTTACAAATATATTCATTGTGATTTTTTAAGCAATTTCAAAAAAAAAAATGGTCAAATTTTGACTTCGTATGCAAAAGTTATGCCAAATACAAGCAATAAATGCACTTGTACATTTAGGCTGAAAAAACTAGCAAAAAATGTCAAAATCTGGAAAAAAAACCTGCACCACTGCGAAGTTCGTCAAACTAGCTTTATGATGATATACCATTTTCAAAATTTGATGTCATAGCAAAAAGTTATGCAAAATTGAAAAAAAAGCCTGCTTGGAGGACTTTGAAGACTAACCAGGTGTAAATTTACTGCTAATTATGTGCAAAAATTAAGCCCCAAGGGCTAGCACCTAGTTGCTAATATGACTACATGCTTTGGCTGGGGAAAAAAATTCGTTGGTTTGGAGAAACTGCTAGTGGTTATGGCATATGGTGGTCACATGTGGCGGCTTGTTCAAACTGTTTGGTGCTAGCAGTTTGAGGAGACCGCAAGGTGAGTGTTATGGTCATAGTTTACTAACCACCCAGATGGTAGTTAAGGATACCATGGAGTTTGAAAAACTCTACAATGGCTTAAATTTGTGGGCCTTGCTGTACCAGCTCGCTTTAAATGCAAGCACTCAACGCTTTAAAATAAAAATTAAAACCAAAAGTTGATAGAAAAAGTATTTTGTAGAATTTTGTTTTTGTAATAATGACGTCATACCTACGACCTGGAGGGCCATAGGGCCCTCCGAGTAAAAAAAAAATTGCCCCAAAAACAACTTTTGTCAAATATAGGCAAATTATATATCAAAATTATTGCAAACGGCCACCCAAACACAATGGCAAGGCTATTTTTTGCCAAAAAATCTCCTGTAAAATTTTGTTCACCAGATCTAAGCTCCAAACCTTTGTTTGCCAGAGTTGCAAACAGTGACCAAATTGAGTCAAATAAAAGCCAAATCTGACTTTCTCAAGCCTCCTGGATGCAATGGGACAGCCAAAAATACTGCCATTATAGCCAAAAGTGTTGCAATAACTAGATCTCACCAAAATGCATACATGCAAGATAGAATTAACAAATCTTTGTGAACCCTTTCTGATTCTCAAGATTGTATTGAAACGCAAGAGAAGAGCATATGGGGAATTTGCAAGATCATGAAAGAAACTCAAACCATAATAGAAAACTTGATGGTAGAAACTCTCTAATGAAAAAAGGAAGGGGCTTGCAAGATTCAAAGCTCTAATACCATGTTGAAGTGAGCAACCAAGATCTTCAATCTGCAACACCAAATAACCTCCATAAGAGATAGAGAGAATCAACAATGGAAGATGTTATTCCACCAAACAAGAATTGCAATATGATACAATATGATCAATGTGTTATACAATACAATACAATACAATACAATACAATACAATACAATACAATACAATACAATACAATACAATACAATACAATACAATGCAAAATAAGCTAGAGATGCCTTGTAGCTTATAAAGGAAAGGATGAGAGATAGGATAAGACAAGATCATGACAAGTGTCTTAATCCTATCACACGAGACAACTAACTCATAACTACCTAGAATGATGTGAAGTCTAGATAAGACAACTAATATCCTATGTAAACTTAACATGTGAATTAAGTCCCCTAAGTCTCTAGTAAAGGAATTAACTAGGTTCAAGATTCACACCAACACATGTCATGCAATAACATCCTCAAACTAACAATCATTCAAGTGACTATTTATGAACACTCATGCCACCTCCTTTACATGTTTGATTTTTTATAACACCTTTGTTATGCTCCTGAATGACTCAGGACTATCACCCTTCACCATCCTTATTTTACCTCTATGTTGATTTTTTTAATAATTTTACCTTCTTCTGGTGTTCTTCATGCTTTAAACTTTGGTTATGGAAGCTTCTTAATATCTTAGCAATCTACAACACTATCTTGCAGGCTTAAGCATAAAGTAATGTTGTTTTAGTTTTTGAGCTCTCTATGTGAACAATTATTACAATATTTTAGCATCTTCACGAGGATTTGGACCTCTACATCCAGTAGGGTCTTCCATTGCATCTTACTTTGGGGTTATGTAGTTTTCATCTCTTGTATTGAAGTGATCACATTCTCTCCATCTCTCTTTTGGTATTATTTTCTTACTATAGAATCTATTTGTGTTTTAGGTATTTTTGGGATTTCATCTTTCCTTCAATCTATCTTATGCACACTAATTTTCTTAGCCTATGTAGGCCTCGATGCTAACATTCATCATTGTTGCTCTTAATTCTCTTATGTGCATAAGATAGGAGCACATGTGATTTTTTCCTCTTTATCATTTAGATGTCGTGGAGGTCAAGAGACCAAAATAAGGGTTTGATAATTCTTGACAAACTCGTATACAACCCTAACCATTTTTTTCTTTTTTATATCTCTAGGTTATTCTTAGTGAACATGTTTAACCACACAAGGTTTGCCAATATCTTTTATTTTCTATCATCTTATTTTTTTATTTTGAATAAAAAGATTAAGTAATGTTATTTTGGTTTTTGTGATACCTAGTGATCAAATTGGTTGTTCCTATTTCATTTATGCATAGATTGTGCATATTGATGGAACTTTAAAATTTTTGCTCCTTATGTTTCATTCCTACCCTACCTTGTGTCACTGGTCTTCCATGGTGTTGGAAATTTTTGAGGGTTGGGGTTTTGGCCTTATTTACATGTTAAACTCTAATGTTTGTGTTTGTGCCCTGGTTGGGATCTATTATGCTGTTACTTTTTGAGGGGTTCTAAAAAAACTCATGTCCTATCATTCTGTCTAGGCCGGGTCCCTTTGGTCTCAAATGTTTTATTTCTTTCATGGGATTTCATTTTTCCTAAGTCTTGGTTGGCCTCGAGTTTCATCATTTAAAAACAACTTATGTCGTTGTTTACCATCTGCCTAGTAATGTCCCCTCATCCTTTTAGTAATTGTTTTATTTTGTAGAAGGTTCATTTTCGCTCTACCATTGATCAATTGCCTTCAGATATCAATGGTTTCCCACCATTGCGTGATTAGGAATTTCAGGATCTTTATTGATCGCGATATCACGGGCGGGCACCACGTGCCCTTTCCGGGGGATCAAGTTTGCGCAACCGTTGATGTGCTGTCGTTTAATCTCAGTTGTTCCCCGCCATCTCGCGATGACCCCACCACACTGCTTTGATTGATTGCAATATCGCGGGCGGGCATCATGTGTCTCATCCGATGAAGCCGAAAGAATAAAGGAAGTATTGTCTCGCCTTAAGTACATTAAAATGTGGGTTACTAAAGTGCTCTTAGGGTGCACATGTTTTAAATCGACGGACCTATTATAATCTTTGTGAAAAAGTTGCTTAATGGATAATGATAAGGCTAGCGCCTGTGTTGAAGGAACGAGATCATTGGTGCTCGATATCAACGGTTGCCCGCCATCGCGTGATCCGAAGTTGCAGGATCTTTACTAATTGCGATATCGCGAGTGACTGCCACGTGGACTTCCTTGGCAGTGTATGGTATGGTGGGCCCCTTATTTGCCATGTTGGCAATTGTGTTAGCTTATTTTGAAGATAGTTGTTTGATGATTTGATTCAACTGAAGGATCCACGACTTGAATTTAAAGTCTGAGTCAAATATGGTTGGAGTCGTTCGCGCGGCGCGCGGGTGAGATTTAATGGCAGTTGAGGCGCTTAATGGCACATTTTAATCAATAAATCAAATGTTGGTTGGTGAGATGTGACTTCCTGGCCCGATGCTTGTCTTCTCCTTCATTTTCTATAAGAAGGATTTCAAGGCTAGAAGTACAGGGAGCAAGTTAGATAGATTTTTGTCGAGTCTAGGTGAAGTTGCAGAGCAACTTGTAAAGTTTGATGGTTTTAGAGAAAAATACAAGTTAGGTTTTGAGTCATTCTGTAGTAGGTTTTGAGTTCATGGGATTTAATGTTGTATAACAGTACTAGCATTTGACTTAAAATGAAAGATTCAAGCTCATGTCTCTCCATTGTACATGCATATCTGAACTTTGAATAAAATAACTAAGGGTTGTTTTATCCATCTCACTGTTGTGGTGTGTATGATTCTATTTTAACTTTAATTCAAGAAATTAATTAAAATGTTTGAATGGGATTGTAGGCAGATGTGTTATGTATAAGGATTTGATAAGTAGTATTGAGTTAGAGTACATATTGATGAGATTACAAGGTAATGTCGTCAAGGATCTCAGATGTTATGTGTTAAACCTGTCATATACCTTTAAATGCTTATGAATTTGACTCCTGCCAAATGTATATATGGCACTGGTCTAAGTTGTAATTACCCATATGGTTCAGTATTTGTTTGTCTTTACCTAGAGCTTGCTACAAATTTCAAATCAATGAATATCTTATACTATGGATTGTGTTTAGTTATCTCATGCTCCAGGTAGTTGATATTATCAATGAACAACCGATTCTATTTGATATTATCCTATCATGTTGAGTTATTAAGTGAGATTATATGCTATTGTTAATGTTGTTTATGATAATGGTACAGAGGTTGTAAACACATTAAGGGATTACCCTCTCAGGTCTTATAGAGCCCGAAGTGTAGGAGGTTTTTTAAAGTCCTCGTCAGTTGGTCCAGGTCGTTCGAGCTCCCCTTGATTAGAATTGGCAATTCCATAGGTAGATTAGAAGACAAACCTGGTTACAATGTAAAATAGAACCAACAAAATGGCGACTCTATTGGGGATGGCTTTGAATCTCCAAGTGCAGACTGCTTAGTTACAGAGTCATTATTGTTTGCCATTTTGAATTTAGTTTAAATATTGAAGAATTTCAAGCCTGGAGAAAGATTTGTTGCAGTGAACCTGATTATTTTATGATTTGTGGTGCTCTACTAGTGAAAGGAACTTAGAGATAGATTTATTTGTGAAAGAACTTCATAATGCTTGAAGTTCAGTCCTCTAGAAGAAGAGGTGGTGACTCTGTTAAAAGAACCTGTTGAAGATTTAAAGAAAAGTTCTAGATCTACAAATTTCCAGAACAATTTGCAGCAATGGCAATGTTTCCAGGCATTCCTCACATATTTGAACATCTTAGGAAATAATTTTGGTTCCCTTATTTAGTGATATTAAGCACTACGATCAAGGGAGGTTGAATATTGTAAGTGAATAGTTGTAGAGGGAATAATTTTCATTTGCAAAATGCATTGCTATCCTAATTCTCCCTCTACAAGCTATAGTATCATGTCTAGAACACAGCCTTGTCCTCAAAGGAAGGTGTTCAATAATGAAAGATACAACCCTTTAGATTTTAGTAAAATCCAAGGTTACCCAAATTCTGTCCCAAGAAGAATTAATGAACATTTGCCTAAGTTTAGAGATGATTTTGAAGAATCAACATCAAGACATGTACGATGTTTCATTCATTTGATGGAAGATTTTTCAGATTGAAGAGGAAGATGTTATCATGATTTTTTTTGTAAGAACTTTAGAAGGTATGGCTGAGGGTTGGTTTACTTGCTTACCAATACATTCCATAGATTCATGACATAAACTCAGAACACGTTTCCTGGATACTTTTAAAGATGAATCAGTAGTGAATGATGAATGCTTGTCTAAAGGTAGAAGTTTGCACACTTAGGAAGAATTTGAAGAGGAAATTACAAACAGGGTTGAGTCCAAATCATATATTGATGCACTATGTGATATAAAAAGATGGGAAGATGAAACTATCTATGATTTTCATGATAGATTTATGAAATTTCTGCTTGTTATACTAGAGTTAGAAAGACTTGATGAATCATTTTACATTGATTTGTTCTATGAAAAATATAAGCTAGGTCTGAGTACCATGCCAGTTCACTTGAGCCCCCCTAGCCTTGGTTGCTTATATCAATGGCTTTCAATAATTGAGGAAATGATAGTGCAATAGATGCAAATAGTGTAGTATAAGACAAGAATGATAGTGCATCATGCAGTGATAAGGATGTTGTTTTTGAACAACCTACAAAAGAAATATGTCCAGAAGAATATTGCAGCCATGAGGGTCATGAACAGATAAATGAAACATGTGAAGGGTGCAATGATGCAAATGATACTGAGAGTGTTTTCTCCTCTATGGACTCTGAATACACAACTGAAGATCATGATGATTCCGATGTTTTAAGTTTTCTTGATGAGAACAATGATGTTGTAGATGGAAGTTTGCAATCAGTTGAAAAGCATCCTTGTTTAGGTGATCTAGAGGATTTCAAATCTATTTGCAGCCCTAATGATTCTAATTCATTTCAAAAGTAGGAGGTGGAATTAATCTCCTTGAATGAAAAGTATTTTAATGAAGATGATGACAATGATTCTGAAGGCTCACAAGAACAAGAATGTGATGGATATGAATTGAACGTCTTGTTTGAAGAAGACATGTGTAATCAACAATACTGCAATACACTTGGTTATACTAATCTTTTGAGTGTATGCAGCATTGATGAGAGCTTTCATGATGAGATAGGGGTGCCTGCATATTTGAAGAATGCTATTGAGAGCATCAGTGTATCAGTTGCAAATGACAAAATATGCAAGGATTGTCAGTTAGAGCAGTCATGTGTGAGGGGTTGCCATGGAGAAATAAATGACGATTTTCTCTTTGATGGTAAGGAATGCAACCTTGTTGATTGTTGCAGTAGTGTGAACAAAGAGAAGGGTATGCATGCAGGAGATATATTGAATGAATCAGTACAAGCAGTTGATAATGATGAACAAGGAACCCCTATTTTGCATAATGTTTTTCCTTCTTCTATCCCTTTTGTTGCCTTGGAAGCCATAACTGAATGTTTGCATGAGGATGCCATTTATGTAGATGTACATGAGGATGCAAATGTAGAAATAAACGTTGGTACAACTAGTTACAACTTTCATGATGAGTTTGCACACAAGGAACGTGATTGTTTCTATCATATTGATGCATATGAGGACCTTTTTTCTGGATTTGCAATTCATATTTCCTCTCATGAGTAGTATGTTTCAGATTTTCATGTTGAAGCAGCAAGAGATGGTGTTGATTTTGATACACTTTGCATTGGTGAATGTATCTTTGACACTCACTATGATGAATTTGTTGCAAATGAAAATTTTGATTCACATGAACTTGTACTTGAAGCTTCCCTTTGTGATAACATATTGAATGCTGATGATATTGTCTATGAACATGAGGTGGCGAACATTGTTTGGGATGCTATAATTTCTTTTGAATGCCATGATTTGAATGGAGATGAAGATATTGTGGGTGTTGATAGGCCTGATTTTCAGAATCTTGAAACACATGGCAATGTGTTAAGGTTGTGTTGTTGGGATGAGGACAAGTTGACCGGTGATGTATTTCAATTGGAGGAGATACAAATGTATGAGCAATCTTTGCTCAACACACAAGAGGATTGCATGTTGTTTTTTAGCTATGATATCTCCTCTAAGCATGGTCATTATGAGGGGGTTAGTGAATGTGGTCTTGATCACTATCCTCTCATGTTGCCACTTGGTGTAAAAGTAGAGAATGAGGAGAATGGCGATGAGGTGGCCTATTTGACTTGGTTGCCAATTGATGACAAAGTTGAATAGAGAGCAATTTTTCACTTGCATGAGGGCAACCTGATGCTTATGTTTGCAAGGGTGTAGTCACCAATGTTGTTATGGTTTGAAAAAGGCAAGCATGAGTTGAGGGAGATCAACTCTTTTTGTAGAATTGTGTTTGACAGAGGTAAATGTTGATTCCCCTGTTTCATTTGGTGGCCTAGGGTCACCAGATGAAGTTGAAAAAGAGAAATGCAAAGTTGCAGTTGCAAGCAAAAAAAATTGTATGACAAGAGGGCAATTGCAAGGAGTTTCAAAGATGGAGATTTGGTTTTAATGTGGAATGCCAGACTGGAAGATAAAGGGAAACATGGGAAATTTGATGCAATATGGTTGGGTCCATTTTTGATTAATAGTAAGTGGGGTGAAGATTCGTACTTCCTCCAAGATATGACAGGGGATATTCATGAACTGCCAATTCATGGACAGTTCTTGAAGTAATCTTTTCCATGAACAGTAGCTTAGGTTTGTACATTTTGTATATATTTTGTACATAGTTTGGGTTGTTTTGTCCGAACAATCCCTTTTTGTTTGTCTTTGCATCTTGGTCTACTCTTCTTGAGATTTTGAATTCTCGCTTCATTCTAGTGGAATGAACGTCCCCAACTAGAGCCACTGATGGAACTTTAAAAATTTTGCTCCTTATGTTTCATTCTTGCCCTACCTCATGTCACTAGTCTTCCATGGTGTTGGAAATTTATGAGGGTTGGGGTTTTGGCCTTATTTTCATGTTAAACCCTAATGTTTGTTTTGCGCCCTGGTTGGGATCTATTCCGCTATTACTTTTTGAGGGGTTCTAAAACAACTCATGTCTTATCGTTCCGTCTAGGTCCGGTCCCTTTGGTCTCAAATGTTTTATTTCCTTCGTGGGATTTTATTTTTCCTAAGTCTTGGTTGGCCCCGGATTTCATCGTTTAAAAAAAACTTATGTCGTTGTTTACCATCCGCCTAGTAATGTCCCCTCATCCTTTTAATAATTGTTTTATTTTGTAGAAGGTTCATTTTCGTGCTACCGTTGATCAATTGCCTTCAGATATCAACGGTTTCCCACCATTGCATGATCAGGAATTGCAGGATCTTTATTGATCGCGATATCACGGGCGAGTGCCACGTGCCCTTTCTGGGGGATCAAGTTTGCATGACCATTGATGTGATGTCATTTAATCTCAGTTGTTCCCCGCCATCCCGCGATGACCCCGCACTACTTTGATTGATTGTGATATCGCGGGAAGGTGCCATGTGTCTCATCCGATGAAGCCGAAAGAATAAAGGAAGTATTGTTTGACCTTAAGTACATTAAAAAGTGGGTTACTAAAGCACTCTTAGGGTGCACGTGTTTTAAATCAACAAACCTGTTATAATCTTGGTGAAAAATTTGCTCGATGGATAATGATAAGGTTGGCACCTGTGTTGAAGGAACAAGATCATTGGTGCTTGGTATCAACGGTTGCCCGCCATCGTGTGATCCGAAGTTGCAGGATCTTTACCGATTGTGATATCATGGGCGACTGCCACATGGACTTCCTTGGTAGTGTATGGTATGGTGGGCCCCTTATTTTTCGTGTTGGCGATTGTGTTAGCTTATTTTGAAGACAACCATTCGATAATTTGATTCAAATGAAGGATCCACGGCTTGAATTTAAAGTCTGAGTCAAATATGGTTGGGGTCGTTCGTGCGGCGCGCAGGTGAGCTTTAATGGCAGTTGAGGCGCTTACTGGCACATTTTAATCAATAAATCATATGTTGGCTGGTGAGATGTGACTTTCTGGCCCGATGCTTGTCTGCTCCTTCATTTTCTATAAGAAGGATTTCAAGGCCAGAAGTACAGGGAGCAAGTTAGATAGATTTTTGTCGAGCCTAGGTGAAGTTGCAGAGCAACTTGTAAAGTTTGATGGTTTTAGAGAAAAATACAAGTTAGGTTTTGAGTCATTATGTAGCAGGTTTTGAGTTCATGGGGATTTAATGTTGTATAACAGTACTAGCATTTGACTTAAAATGAAAGATTCAAGCTCATGTCTCTCCATTGTACATGCATATCTGAACTTTGAATAAAATAACTAAGGGTTGTTTTATCCATCTCACTGTTGTGGTGTGTATGATTCTATTTTAGCTTTAATTCAAGAAATTAATTAAAATGTTTGAATGGGATTGTATGCGGATGTGTTCTATAGAAGGATTTGATAAGTAGTATTGAGTTAGAGTACATATTGATGAGATTACAAGGTAATGTCTTCAAGGATCTCATATGTTATGTGTTAAACTTTTCATATACCTTTAAATGCTTATGAATTTGACTCCTGCCCAATGGATATATGGCACTAGTCTAAGTTGTAATTACCCATATGGTTCAGTATTTGTTTGTATTTTCCTAGAGCTTGCTACAAATTGCAAATCAATGAATATCTTATACTATGGATTGTGTTTAGTTATCTCATGCTCCTGGTAGTTGATATTATTGATGAACAACCAATTCTATTTGATATTATCCTATCATGTTGAGTTATTAAGTGAGATTATATGCTATTCTTAATGTTGTTTATGATAATGGTGCAGAGGTTGTAAACACATTAAGGGATTACCCTCTCGGGTCTTATAGAGCCCGAAGTGTAGGAGGTTTTTTAAAGTCCTCGTCAGTTGGTCCAGGTCCTTCGAGCTCCCCTTGATTGGAATTGGTAGTTCCATAGGTAGATTAGAAGACAATCTTGGTTACAGTGTAAAACAAAACCAACACATATTTCCTGAGGAAATAAGTGAATCTTGGCCATTCATAACAAACATATTACAATATGACATGCAAACATCCACACTATGCACTAGAGTCCTTCACAGAGGCTCCTTAGATTTGATGTCTAGGTTCCTCTCTACCCTATATTTATATTTTTATGCTTTATTTGATAAAATTTCAAATTATAAATCTAAAATTCAACACTTTGCAACTTTAGTTATGTTTTAGATTGTTAGAAGACTATTTTCTCAAGGCTAAAACATTTTAGGTTCAACTAGATTAATATTCTCTTTTTATTAGATTAGCAACATATTAGTTTCTTTTCTAAAAGAGCTAATTGATCCTAATGTGGTGTCCATTGAAATCATTTGGTGAAGGAACTAGTCTTTTCTTTATTGGATCAAATTTCATACACTACCTTTTGGTGAACCGAACACACTCTTACACATAAATACCATCTTAAAAACCTTTTTTTAAAATACTTCAAAATTTTCAAAAATAATCTAGAATTTCTTATTCATCATTATAGATTGTGCATTATGAGACCTTTCATGAGATTCAAAGCCTAGTCTATTTTCTCTAACAATATTGTGCACATAAGCTATAGAAATGTTAAAATGTCTCACTTCACACTTCTACTATTCTAATCATATTAGGCCTTGATTTTACAAAAAACAATCTTATGATCTAACTACAATTCGTCCCCCTCTTCCTCTTATTTATCAACAACCTTCTTCACCCAATATATCTATTATGATTTGATCATGAGGTTGCATTGAACATTGATTCTCACTCTCATGTGTGGGACTTAGACCAAAAAATGTAGAATATCAAGCTTTTTTGCTCACTGAGAATATATCCAATGTTATTGCCCCTCTTGTTGGAGCCCTTCATACCATGCTTACAAGTCATCCTAATGGTATTGATTTCTTATGAAGGCTTTTCTCACATCATGTATAGCAATGCTTGCCCTTTAGCAATTTCTCATAAGGATAGTCAACACTTGCAATCAAATATCACTAGTCGACAAGTTTTTTTGTCCATGCCTCTCCCTAGTGTCTATATGTTAGCTAACAAAAATATGGCCATTAGTGTTGCACAACATGGAATAGTGGATCATTCATCTTCTAGAATGGTGAGGAACCTAATTATTTATTATGGGTTTTTTCCCCCTTTGCACCCCTTGTCCTTTGCATTACCTATTTGGTACCTTAGAACATTGTAACCTTTTGTTTTACACCAGTTTATCATAGCCTAAGAACTCTTTGCCTTTATCTAGTGGTGCAATATCAAATGGCGTTGCACCAACTTTACACACCATAGATCCTATGATTAACCAACTCATAAAAAATGGAAATAACCTCCAAAGACAACTTGCTTTATTGTCTACTTCTTCATAATTATCTATACCATCATATTATTATTGAAGTCTAATATCTCTACTTGTTCTTGCTAACTCTTTTCCCATAGGATTTAAAGTGTCCCAATATGAAAATTATAATTGTTGAAAGACATTATGTTGGTCTAGTTTGTTAATTGTCGGATCATTCTATTAATTCTTTTGAGTAATTGAGAAACCAATTCTTGCAACTTTTTCAAGCCAATATTAGTCCCCATATCATATTTATTCATGTGGTAGACTACAAACATGGTGCTTAAGAAAAGGTTATTGACTTTACCTTTAGATATTAGTCTCTATTTTCACATATTTCATATACATTACCCAAGTCAAACATGCAACAAGTTTTCATTGGAAACCTCCAAGTATTGATTAGGAAAAAAATATTTGTATGTGTTAGACATCATTCACTCATTTGTATATAACCTTACAAGATGTGATATGACATTTATCTATTGAATTTATTTCATTTCAATTCTATTTTTATGAGATATTGAGTTACTATTTATTTTCATGAGATTTGTTAGGGATTTGAACCTTGCATTTTGGTATCAAAGCTCTAGGTTTAACACTAGGGCTTTTTTCTACTATGTTAAGATGCAAAACTTGACCAAGGTCATTTCATAACCAACCATTGTGTGTGGTGCTAGGTTTTTGTTCTTTTTGGTAGCACTAGGACCTCAATTTCATAACCATTTTGGCAACACTAATATCTCTAGTTCATGTTCTTGCCCATGTGTTTGTTGGTGCTTGGTGAACTTGATAGCTCAAAGTACTTGTTTTGGTGAGTCTGTGTTTGGATTCTTGCATGGGTGCCTTGGGTGGCATTATTAAGGGTTCAATGTGAATTGACCCATGCAATACGGTTGAGGAGGAAGAGTGCCTCCTAGACCCTAACACATTTGATGGGGATGGGAAGATACCTCTATTTAAGAGTCTCATAAATGGGGAATGATCATTCTTTGATGTGTTGCTTGTTGTGTGAGAGATTTGGTTGGGTGTTTGCATGTGTAATCGTCATGTTGATAGCAATTAGTTGTCAATTTTCCCTAGTGTGATATGTTTGGTAAATGCTTCTTGTGAGGGTTTGTTAGACTCTTGTGTTTATGAAAAGTGCTTTCATGTGTGATTTCCATCTCGATGTCTCAATTTCTACTAAGTTTGAATGTGTAATAACCCTCGAGTGGTATTTTTTATTCTTACATGTTCTCTTTAGATGTGTGTATATGGATGTATTTGACTAAAATTGGGTGTCAATGCCTTGGTTCATGATAGAGCATTGTTAATTGTCTTTATGTGATTGATGAATTGAAAGTAAATGTCATGTATGTCATATGCTTGAATTGTAAAAATGTGACCTTATGGTAATGTTGCCTATGGTGCATTGTACATTGTATTCCTATTGAATTATCATCATATGTGTGAAGTGACCATGTAAGTGCATGAATGGAATGTTGCATTGTCATAATAGAATATTTGGGTCAATGGCTTATGTCCCCAAATCATGTTTTCCCTAGGATTCTTGTGAGAACCTAGATGGGTAATCAGTATTGTTTTTCCTCATGTATGTTTAATTGTTAAATGAAATTATTCTTCTAGGAGCATTGTGTGGGTTGGATTAGAGCCTCAATTGTAATGTTCCCTATAAATGGCATGAATATCATTTTTTTTTACCATGTAGTAGTGATATAGGATGTGATTAATGTGAGTGTCAATGCATTATAATTACAAATTCCTTATGAAAGTGGTGGTTGGGTGAAGCCCTACCCTTGTGTGGATAGAAATTTTGGATTCATAGTGAATCCTATATATATCTTCTTGCATTATAATGTGATCATGTATAGATGAAGTACATTAGGTTAGTGTAGCTATCATTTGCATGGTTGAGCGAAATTGGTGAATTGTATTAATATTGTGTTTAAGCATACTCTCTATAACACGCTTTGGATGTTGTACTCCCAAGGTGTTGTTGTAGAGGAGGAGATTTTCTACCCTCGAGTCTTAGGACAAGAAGAGTCTACAAGAAGCAAATAGTCCTAAACCACCTCAAGGAAAAAGCTCAGGTGTTAGGATAAAATGGTGAGAGTTCTAGAAATAGAAAGAGTAGGTCATAGAGGTCTTCTGGATAGACTGAAAGCTTTCAACCAAGGACAATAGTGTGACATGCTAATGTACTAGAGGCATGTTGGCATCTTGTACAGAACAAAAACCAAGACTATCATAGAAAACAAAAAGATGACTGCTACTATTTTGACTCTTGAAATATAAGAAAATAATAGAGTATAAAATAAAGTAAATTAAGTGAAAAGTAAAAGATGAAATGAGAAAATAAGATAAAGAAAATTCTCACAACGGACCAAGAAATGAAGCCTCTAGAAAAGAAACGTCTTCAATACCTACACACATAAAACTGAGAGAAAATTGGTGGGGTTGTTTAGGGGTTTGCCTCAATCAAACCCTTGTTTCAATGTTTCCACCTCCATGGACAACCATATAGATAGATAGATAGAAAGATAAATATACAAGATAATAAAGTGTATAGAAAAGTGATGTGAGAAATCCCAAGATGCTCAAAGACATCAGACAAGAGATAGATATCACTTGCAAGGCTTGAGGAAGCCAAAAAGAGAGGGAAAGAAAGAGAAAAGTTGTGAGAGCCAAGAGAGTTGTGCAAGCTTGAGAGAAAGAGAGAAAGAGAGCTTTTGAGAGAAAGAAAGGGGTTTTTTAAGAGAGAGACCAAGAAGGCCAAATGAATTGAAAAGATGGATTTTAAAGAGAGAATAGGAGAGAAAAGAAGGTTCACGAGCTGTTACAAGGTGTTAGAGCCATTTCCACTGACCAAGGTATGTGGCAAGTTGAAACATGCTCAGAAATGATTGTTGGAATGTTGAAATGTCACAGGACACTAGCGTGACACACAAACGTCTACACGACATGCTAGTGTCCAAAAAAATTATGTTAAAAAATGGTGGGAATGAGGAAAACATAAGGTTTAATGCAAAGCTAACACAAGAAGATAGCTGTTGAAAAAGGGTATTGAGCATCTTAAGGGGAAAAATGTTGATGCAAGGGTTGAAATGAGCCTACACAAATACTAAGGGAGTGGACACTAAAGTGGATATAAAAGTGTAACTAAAATTGTCGTAGGATACAATTTTATGACACTACATTTTCCCCCCACTTTAGCGGGCTTATGAATTTACATGAATATGCATGCTAAAGGAAATCTACTAAAAAAAACATCATGATGCCAAAAGGATATTGTAGAAGAAGAAAAGAGACCATACGACAAGCGAATAAAGATGGCGCTGATAAGTATGGCTAGCAAGCTAGAGACCATATGACAAGCACACGGGCATGTGGTTGCTGCAAGTTGCATTGCAAGACGATCATAGAAAAGATAGGTCTAGTGAGGTTTCCCCCAAGATAGATGACGAGATATAAGACATCTAGATTTTTAAGATATATTATTTTGACAAAATAGAAAGTGATAAGAAAATAATCAGACACGATAGCCCCCCCTTAGAATGATGTGTGCTACATAAAGGAGCACATGTCATTCTAAGGAGAAGAAAAGATAAAGAGGGGATCCTCAAGAAGGACACATGCCTCCAGAACAAGTTATCTTTGCCCCTAGCATACAAGGGAGGATAACCATGCTAGATATTATTGTGTTGTTACCATAGAGAAAGTATGGTTACATGTAATATTGTATCACCGTGAATGGCAATGAGCAAGAAAAGCTACGAATGCCATATAGTGGGGACCAATGCAATAGAAGAAGGTTTATATAATTTAGAATGGATAGGATAGAGGTAGACCTAGATATCAAATGTCATGTTAAGAAAAGACAACATCAATAGATGGAATAGTGATGGCACCAGAATCAAGAAGTTGTATTTTATATTCCTTCAAGGCCTTACATTCACTAGTGGAATGGCCAAGAACTTGATGGTATGCACTGAAAGGATGTTTTGCTTTATCATGCTTATGAAATTTATTATGTCTAGGAGGAGGAAGAGTAATTAAGTGGGATTTGAGAAGCCTCAAAAAAATATGTTCTTGCTTAGATAAAGAATGAGGAGCAGGAAGCAACCCTTTCTCTTGTGAAGAAGAGTTTGATTGCTCACAAGAAGAAGACATAAGGAAAATAGACAATGGAGGAGGGGATGGAGACAAATGAGAAGGCTTGTAACCTAAACCCCTTGCAAAAGAGTGATGTGTTAGTTCAAAAGGGACCTTAATTCCTTGTTCCATGCATCCAAGACTAGTTCCCTTCTACCCATGCTTAGAAAGAATATTAAATCCAAAGCCATAACGTGATTGCAACTCCTTAGAAGGGGGAGGATCAACATTTTAAGGACATTACAATTGTCATTCACATTGTACCACAATACAAATGAATAATCATCTTTGATAGCAGGTGTGAATGATATTGTCAGGATGTTTAAGTGGATCGGGTCGACTTTATATTTCCCAATAACGGATGTTGTAAAGTATAAGGAACCCCAGTCATCACTTAGAGATGCATTTAGTTTAGGAGAAGTAAAAGTAGTAGACTCAAGATTTCCAACTTCAAGAGAATCTTCTTTAGGGACATCTATCTCAAGAGTATTCTTTGTAACAGGTACTACTAGAGTAGATGTCAACACATTGGAAGATAATGAAGGGACAAGATTTTTAAGAGTAGGTGCAACTGAAGCTTAACTAGCGGTTGCCATCTCACATAAGTGTACGACATTAGGGTCAAACTTGATTGTGACTACTTGATTATTATGAATGAATTTGATGGATCTATTCAGGGTAAACATGACTATACCCATAGTGTGAATCCATAGTCTACCAAGAAGAAGATTATACAGTAATTTTCCTAACATGACATATACCAAGGTGGGGTACGATAACACTTCCTAGGCTTAAAGGTAAGATTACCATGCCTAACGCTTATCGGTTGATATTATCAAATCCACGAATAAATAAGGAAGAAGTTGCAAGAGAGGCTGAATCAATTTTAATTTTAGGAAACAAATCAATGCTACATATGTTGAGTGTCAAACCAGTGTCAATGAGAGTACGTCTAATACTGATGTTATTAATGTTAATTATTATCATCAAAGGATCTGCTTGCTTCTACACTTTTGAGGGTGGGATTTCCTATGGACAAAATGTAATATTTGGTGAATCCGCATGAATATGATCTAACAACGCATTGATATCCATAAACCTAGCAAAAGAAGGCAAGAGGATATTTTGCAAGGCCTCCTGAAGCATACCCTAATAAACCAGAGTAGTATGTAGCAAATCCCAAAGTGAGATCTTAGTAGGAGTAACATGAAGTTGCTCAACAAGATCATACTCACTCGGTTGCTTAGTTGCAGGTTTAGGTGCTCGAGGAAGGTGGTAAAGAAGTAGGTTGATCAACATTTAGTTTATTATTTCTAGTATAATAAGTGTGAGTTATTGTATTATAAGAAGAAGATTTAAACTATATAAACTTTGAATAAAGATCTAGAGAATCACTGTTAAATGGAACACCGTGAATATAATGAATCCTTTTGGAAGAGGGACTATTTGGAGTCACATAAACGAGCAATCTCTTAGGCCCTTGAGGAGTGACAAAGACTAGGATTACATTTATGGATTCATCATGACTTATAGAGGAATTATTTGAAGAAATATGCTCAACATCTATTCTTGGAGAATCTAATGTGAGAGGAGATTCATCATTCACTAATGCATTATCCCTATAAGAGAGTGCATTGGAATGAAGAGAAGGTATAGTATCATTAAGAAAAGTATCAATGATTTCATCTTCTTGCAATAAAATATCCTCTGAAATAAGACAAATTTCCTGAGAAGGATCAAAGATACTGAGTGACATAGGTAAAGACAAATCACCATCACATGTATGGAATAGAATACCATTATCACTTTGAACAATACTAGAAATTTAATTAATAAAAGAAGATAGAAAATTCATTTTGAAAGTAATAAGCTAAATATAATAAATAATGAATAAACACCAACGTATTAGTTTTACTTTGATAGCATGGAATGGGGTTCAAGGTAGTGCCCTAAATTTTTTTCTTAGAAGGAAAAATCATGGATTTGTCCCTTTTTATGTTATTATGTTCACATTGGTTCACCAAAATGTAGAGGAGGATATTTTCTACCCTCAAGTATCAAGACAAGAAGAGTCTACAAGGAGCAAATGGTCCTCAAATACCTCAAGGACAAAGCTCAAGTGACAGGATAAAATGGTGAGAGATATAGAAACAAAAAGAGTAGGTCATAGAGTTCTTCTGGATAGGTTAACGAGCTCTTGTCCAAGGATGAGAATGTGGCACATGGACAACAGTGTAATGCACTAACATCTGAGAGGTGCGTTGGCGTCTCGTACTAACCAAAAACTAAAACTATCATAGAAAATAGTAGGATGAATACTACTATTCTAACTTACTAGGAACTCTTGAAATATAGGAAAATGACAAATAATAAAATAAAGTAAATTCAATGAAATGTAAATGATGAAATGAGAGACTAAGAGAAAGAAAATTTTCACAATGGACTAAGCAATGAATCCTTTAGAAAATAAATATCTTCAATCCTTGCACACATAAAACTGAGATAAAATATTGGGGTTTATTAGGAGCTTGCCGCGGTGAAACCCCCATTTTGATGTTTCCACCTCCATGGAAAACCAAATAGATAGATAGATAGATAGAAATATAAATAGACAAGATAATAAAGTGCATAGAAAAGGGATGTGAGAAATCCCAAGATGCTCAAAGATATAAGACAAGAGTTAGATATTACCTGGAAGGCTTGAGGAAGCCAAAAAGAGAGAGAAAGAAAGATAAAAGTTGTGAGGACTTGAAACCATTGTAGCAAGAAAGAGAGAAAGAGAGCTTTTGAGAGAAAGAAAAGAGAGTTTTTAAGAGAGAGACCAAGAAGGCCAAATGAATAGAAAATATTGATTTTAAAGAGAGAATAGGAGGGAAAATAAGGTTCCTAAGTTGATACAAGGTGTCTCGAGCCATTTCCATTGACCAAGGTAGGTGACAAGTGACAACATGCTTAGAAATGGGTGTTTGAACATTAAAATGTTTTTGAACACTAGCATGATGCGTAGATGTTCATGCGACACACTAGTTTCCAAACAAATCATGCTCGAAAATGATGGGGATGAGGAAAACACAAGGTTTAATGCAAAGCTAACACAAGAAGATAGTTGCTGAAAAAGGGTCTTGAGCATCATGATGGGAAAAAGGCTAATGCAAGGGTTGAAATAAGCCTTCACAAATACTGAGGGAGTGGACACTAAAGTGGATACAAAAGTGTAGGTGAAATTTCCATGGGGTGCAATTTTACACTACAATTGTGTAGCCCTTACTCCCTCACATGTGGCTAACCTTAATCACTCAGTTCATGTAATCATGATTTTCATGTTTGATGTTTTATTTTGGTTATTGATGAACTCTCTCATCGTCGATTATGGATCAAAATTTAATTTTTAATTTTGTTATGAGTTGTATAGTCACCAAATTTTCCTTCTATCTATTTTGTGGCCCTTGGTCACACTTGACTTATTGTTTCATTGCATGCATTTTATGACTTAATGTTGGAATTGATAATTCTCCCTCTTGGGTTTTATTTTATCTTTTTGGTGGCTATTCTAAATGTTTGAATTTTTTGGTCATATTCTATGTAACGTTTTGTTCCTTATCATGTTCATAACAAACCCATAATAGAATGTAGAAGGGAGTGGATGGCAGAGAATGTGATATATCTTGGTTTTTGTGTTAATTAGAATCATATTGCATCAAAACTATTATTCATAATGAAATAGAAGTAGATGTTGTGTGGTGTTTAAAAATTATTGTGAAATACTTGTATTCATATAGTTTCTAGCTTTGAGTGATTCCAATGTGTGTGAATATCTTTGTGCTTGGAGTTAAGTGAAGTGTATTCAGATATTTGTATAAGAGTGCTTATGTAATTATAATATGTTCTCTAAGTGAGATTGAATGGGTGGATGATTGTGTTTGCATCATGCCTAAATGTATTTTTAGTAGTTGGTTGGGTTTGATTTAGTCCACCAATTGTGTGTGCTCTTGCTTATCTTGGATTTGCTCGTTGTGGTCTTGTGACCATGCTTCTTAGTGCCTTGGAATTAGTTGAGTATTTTTTGAGGTTTCTCAGGCACCAAAATCTATGTTATTGATAGCATGAAGATGCACATCGTGTCATTTGGGATGTGATTCCCATAGCTACATGTATGTTTGATATAGTGTAGGATATGAAGGTGTGTTAGTAAGTGCTTCAACACATTATTGTGTTGTTTTATTATATTATATGTCTACCCAAGTTAATTTTCTAGTTGAGGTTGTCCTGGTGGTTTTAGGAGTTTCTCCATGGTTGTTTAGTGGTGTTCCTAGCTTAAGGCTATAAGAAAATGCAGTCCTAGTTGAGGAATTGGCTATCTTGTGCATTCTCATGGAGACTACTTAATGGTTGAACCTTGTAGTGGTTGTTATTTTTCCTTTTCGATCATGATTACATGATATTTCTAGGTTGTTAAACCCTTAGGAGGGTCATAGTTGAGTGTCAGGATAGTGAAGATATGAGTTTTACTCTTATGATTTGTGTTCAATTACTTCCTTGGTGGTTGCAATGTGGGTTTTGGGGTTGCAAATCCTTGCTTTTGGGAGTGCTTATACCTTTCAAAGTTAGTTTCCTAGATTCTTGCCTCCAAGAAAACTTTTGTTGTTCCTAGTTTCGCGTTGAGAAACTAGTGCATTTAGGAAATCCTTGCTTTTTTCAAGTGGTATTGAGGGAGAACCTTGTGAGTGTGCTATAGTTGGAAGTGAGAAATGCTCTTGTTGAGCATGAAGGTGAGGTAGTGTTACCTTTGGTTTTGTGTTGAGGAAGGGTTGGAAGGCTTGTGTGCCTTACCCTTGGTTGCATTAGTACTAGATGGAGTTCCTAGTTGTTGTGGAAATCCTTGAGTAGGACCTTGTTTGCTTGTGGTTTGTTGGACCCAATAGCTAGTTTGTACCAGTTTGTACCATTGGTTGCGAGGGAAACTGGTGAAGGTGGTGTGGTGATCTTTGAGGTGGTTGTGCATATCCATAAACATGGAATTGAAATGAAACAACTTCAATAGATAAATAAATGTCATACCATATCTCATAGTTATAGTGCATAATCTAGGTAAAAGCACATAATATATGATATACAAAAGAACAAATCAGGCTATCATGCCATGTAGTCAACTAATTAAATTTAATTTGAAAGTACAAATACAAATAATGATAGAAGAATGATATGTGAACATAATCAATATAGTCTCTGACCGCCACTAGCCCTAACAGTCATCCACAAGTCTGAGAGATGAGAACATGGATCAGGCACTTTTTCACCCAATCATGAAGCTTACGCTTCCCCAAAATTCTTCCTACTCAAAGAATACCTGACCCTACACAAAATACTTAGCAAACTAGAAATAATAAGTAGGAGGGAACCTCAGTGCAATCTCACATATCTACATGCATTTCTAACATGAACATGTAATTTCCTACTATCAGGATATGGCAAAGAAACATATAAATATAAATTTCTAGGTAATATTTGAGGATAAGAAAAATGATTGGAGTAAAATAAATAAGATAAATATGTAAACACATAAATATTTTAACCTAAATCACCTTCAAACTCCATGATTAACCTAGAATAAGATGCACCCAAATCCTACTGATATGCTCTTAATAAATGGAATGTGGTTGTTTATCAAACCAACAACATGAGGGTATGATCAAGAAGATCCAATAGAAATTTCAATAGCATAACATTAGCATAAGATTGAATATTGCAAATGGGATGGAAGGCCTCTCATTTATAGAAATTCTATGAGAGAAATCAAGGGCCAAGATAGTGATGAATGGCTAGGATTGAATGAGGATTAGGGATTGGATAAAAGTTGCAATCAAGTGACAATTTTCACATGAGGGATAAGGGCTAGGTTTAGGGTTTGCATAAGAGAAAAATCCTTATGTGGATGGCTAGGATTAAGAGGTGAGATATTAAATGAAGGAATGAGATGGAAATTTAGTTTGACTTTTTGGAAGTGTTTAGGTTTAATGAATCTAGACAAGGAGTTAGTTAGACATGTGAAGCGGACATTTGTCACATGAGGATTGTTGGTTGACAAATTTGTCTTTTAAACAATTAACTTAAATTGATTCCATTCTGCCCCAAAGAAAGACAATTGCTCACCAAAAATTGGAGAGATCATCATTGCATTGGTGATATTCCTTCAAATTCTAAGAGGTACGACTCCCTCATATGATATGCATTTAGACTTTACTTAAGAGGAAATGGGGGTATGCTTTTTAACTAGAAATCATGAAAGGCAGACTAACACCAACCCATAACCATGGAATAGATGTGATTGAAATCAAATTTTAAACTACTAGCTAAATTGAAAATGAATTGGCAAGCTACTAATATTGTGACTCAAAGATCAAATTACTAACAGTCAACATGACTTGACTCAAAGCAAATTTGACATTCAATGCAGATATATAAAATAAACACCATGGATAACACATCCACAAAAATAAATAATATCCCAACACTTATCAAATCTCACATACTTACTCATAAATGCAAAGTATTTTGTTCAAATTTACTGTTCAAAGACACCTTCATAAAATAATCAAAATTACAAAACTTGATCCTTCTTTAGACCATTTCTCACTCATGCATCATAGTGCAAGGGGGACCAAAATTTAGACCCCTCGAATATAGCATTTCGCGGGAGGTTAGATGATCTATGTTTGATGAATACACATAACCATTAATGGCCATTTTTAGGAATAGTTATTATTGAATCACATCTTTTGACTAATGAAGACAAGGGAATGAACCACCAACCTTGTAGACGAGCCTCGTGTCCATCAACTCATGCGAACAACCCATATCTTCTCTGTCTACCAATTAATGACATGCCAACTAGGAGAATATTTGTGTGGGTATTTTAAATACAAGATATTTTCCTAACGCCAAAGAATACTTTGCTAGATTTACATCACATCACAAGCCGATTTCATTAAATTCCCATCAACTTGAGTGTCCTTGCTGCATTAATTGCTTTCAAGTGAACTCCACTTACTCCCATTTTCTATAAATCAACTGTAGTGCTCTCATTTCCTTCAATGATAATCACAATTTTAGACATGTCGAGCACTGCTAGCGATGCAAATTTTGAAAATAAGATTGACTTCCTCTCCATCAATGGAGTAGAATGTAGTGTCATGGGAAGGTTGGTCATGAACTAGCTCAGCGAAGTCTTCCTTATTCACAATGATGTGGAAGAGGGATTCATTTGGAAGATAATCAACGAGCATTTCCTATCCCAAGTGAATGTGCACAATTCAGCCTTACTGGAGCATTTTCTTTATAATATCATTCGCACCTCTAGTAAGCTGGAGTGGGGAGTCAGGGCTGTTGAGCATCTGGTTCGATTGATTTTTTTGCTCTGTGTTGAAGATGTTGTGGGGAACTTGTTTGAATATCCATGCACTAGTCTAGTGGGTGACACAATCTACATTGCTACTACCTTGAGGAATGAGCTAGCCAGACAGGCGGTTGCCTTACTCTGTGCTAGACTAGAGAGCAACATGATGGAGACCTTCGCCCACTTTGTGGAGTTCAAAAAGAATCTCTTTTCTCCTGCGTAGATAGAATGCCTCCAAGAGGTGGTAGAGGGTGTTAGGATCCTCATGTTTACTCTTTGTGTTTGAAACCCATGTACTGAAAACCCCAATTTTGGCTCGTCATGTGATATATATAAATATATATAATCTTTTTTGGCTTTCATCTATGTGTGATGTGACAATTATGTGCTTTCAATTTTGTATTTTCATGTTGTATGCAATACCATTCTCCATTTTTCATATATGTAATCTGTCTTAATGATTATTGATCTAAATGTTATCTATGCAAATACATTTGTCTTTGATATCATTACTTTCCTCTGTAAATGGATTTTAAGATAATAACTCATGATCTACTAAAATGCATAAACGTCTGACTTTGGATAGGGTTTCCCAAATTCTTTCAAAGTTTGCTCCAATTGTGTAAATGAACCCATCATCTACTTTATCAATTCCATGAAAGATTAGCTTTATAGGTACTTTTGGGGCCTTTCTTTTCATGAAAGCATTTAGAAGGAACTCTTTAGGAAACATACTTAGCCTTTCTAGCAAATTGGCAGTGGGGAAAAGTTAAGTTTTCGAAACCTTGTCGAGAATCGACAAAGGTTTCGAAACTTGAGTTAAGTTCTAAAAAGAGCTTGATTTCAGTTTTCCTTCTCCCTCACATTGGTGCATGCCCAAATTACGAGAACCATTCCAGGACTTGACAACTTATTAAAAAACTTGGCAAGGGCCGACACAATGACAACTTAAGCAAAACCCATTAGACCCTTGGGCGAGGGAGAGGTTGTGAAAACTCAGTTGGGCCCTAATAAAATCTTTGAAAACCAAGGTTTAAATGCAAAAACTTGATGCAATTCAACTTTGCTTAAGGGATTGGACGTGTTTTGGAAAAAGGGGTATTAAAAATGCGATAACAAGGACAAATTTAGATTGTGATCCATGTGAACAAGATAAAGGGATAGGATTAAATGGATAAGGATAGAGGAATAAAGGTGAATGAAATAATGGAGGAAAGGGGTAATGCGCATTAATTAGCCTAAATTAATTAATTAATTTAGCGAGATGATTTGGGGATAAAGGTAAATTAATTAAATAAATAAATTATTTATTTATTTAATGGGATTATGATGAAGGGATAATAATTAAATAAATAGTAAATATTTATTTAATTAAAGGATCATGACAATGGATATTAATTAAATAAATAATAAATATTTATTTAATTAATGGATTAGGATAAAGCTAGGAAATGCTGGGAATAATAATAGATATTTATTTAATTAATGGCTAAGGATAGGCCTAATTGAGGTATGGTTGGGTAAGGTCGTATTTCAAGTGTTTACAACATTCATCTATTTCAATGAAAACATGTCTTTAGCCAAAGCACTAGATTAAACTAGAAGATCCCCAAAAGAGGATCGACCTTCTTTGTTGGCCCATATTTCCCACCCTATCCTAAAAGTAAACCCAATCACACAACAAAAAGAGAACTAGTTTCCTTAACAAGGAAAATCCAAGAACGATATGCATGTGCTCAATAAAATAACTCTTTTTTCTTTTCATGCAAAATGATAAACATCATGATACCAAATGCATTTCTTGCTTATCATGATTCATGCAAGATTCAATGGAAATGCATAATACTTCCCATGCCAAAATTATAACTACGTGAATCTTTATGTATTCAGTCATCTATTATGTTTTCATACAATATTTAGTGCAAATGCATATGCTATCTATGTTTCATGGTTCTAACTATTTTCTTGATATTTTTATAGCTCAAGGTTATGTAGATATTAGTCACATAAAAAATGATGCAAGTGCCTTTAAATGCATGTGAATATACACATATAAGCATGTACATGTATTATTCCTACATATACATACATATGTGTGTATATTTTTTCATAATACATCTTCAATTAACTGAAAACAAAAGTCCAACTAATTTGATTTCATACCATTATGCTAGATTTGATTTCATGTTACAGCTTGATAACTTTTGAGATAAATTTGAGTAAGAACATTCCTGTTTTCAACTCATTCTTACATATGTTGGATGAAAAAAAAATCATATCAACATATGTTTAAAAACAAAGATTCATTTCAGTATTCATTAAAAATCAGAAATTTGTATCAAAATGCACCAAATGCAGGTATTTATCAACACTTAGTGATTTATTACAACATTTTATAAGGAGAAAATAATTTGTATGAGCATGTGTTCAAAGATAAGAGGTTTATATTTTTTGTTCTATGGTTTCATCCTTCTCTTTCAACAAATTTGATCAAATGTGATCATATATATTAATATGCATATATATTCCGCCCCCACACACATATGTGTGTGCATATGTGCACATAGATATATGTGGCTAATTCATTATTCATAGAAAAGTTACAAATTCATGCTAATTTATGCCCATCATCTTGAGTGTCCTTGCTGCATTAACTGCTTTCAAGTGAACTCCACTTACTTACTCCCATTTTCTATAAATCAACTGTAGTGCTCTCATTTCCTTCAATGATAATCACAATTTTAGACATGTCAAGCACTGCTAGTGATGTAACTTCTAAAAATAAGATTAACTTCCTCTCCATCAAAGGAGTAGAATGTAGTGTCATGAGAAGGTTGGTCATGAACTAGCTCAGCGAAGTCTTCCTTGTCCGCAATGATGTGGAAGAGGGATTCATCAAGAATATAATCAACGAGCATTTCCTATCCCAGGTGCATGTGCATAATTCATCCTTACTGGAGCATTTTCTTTACAATATCATTCGTACCTCTGGTAAGTTGGAGTGGGGAGTCAGGGTTGTTGAGCATCTAGTTTGATAGATTTTTTTGCCCTATGTTGAAGATGTTGTGGGGAACTTGTTTGAATATCCATGCACTAGTCTAGTGGGTGACACAATCTACATTGCTACTACCTTGAGGAATGAGCTAGCCAGACAGGCAGTTGCCTTACTCCGTGCTGGACTAGAGAGCAACATGATGGAGACCTTTGCCCACTTTGTGGAGTTCAACGAGAATCTCTTTTCTCCTGCGTAGATAGAATGCCTCCAAGAGGTGGTAGAGGGTGTTAGGATCCTCATGTTTACTCTTTGTGTTTGAAACCCATGTACTAAAAACCCCAATTTTGGCTCGTCATGTGATATATATAAATATATATAATCTTTTTTGGCTTTCATCCATGTGTGATGTGACAATTATGTGCTTTCAGTTTTGTATTTTCATGTTGTATGCAATACCATTCTCCATTTTTCATATCGGTAATGTGTCTTAATGATTATTGATCTAAATGTTATCTCTGCAAATACATTTGTCTCTAATATCATTACTTTCCTCTATAAATGGATTTTAAGATAATAACTCGTGATCTGCTGAAATGCATAAACTTCTGACTCTGGATAGGGTTTCCCAAATGCTTTCGAAGTTCGCTCCAGTTTTGTAAATGAACCCATCACTTGCTTTATCAATTCCATGAAAGACTAGATTTAGAGGTACTTTTGGGGCCTCCCTTTTCATGAAATCCTTTATAAGGAACTCTTTAGGAAACATACTTAGCCTTTTTAGCAAATTGGCAACAGGGAAAAGTTAAGTTTTCGAAACCTTGTCGGGAACCGACAAAGGTTTCAAAACTTGAGTTAAGTTTTGAAAAGAGCTTGATTTCACTTTTCCTTATCCCTCATATTGGTGCATGCCTAGATTACGAGAACCACTCCAGGACTTGACAACTTATTCAAAAACTTGGCAAGGGCCAACACAATGACAACTTAAGCAAAACCCATTAAATCATTGGGCGAGGGAGAGGTTGTGAAAACTCAGTTGGGCCTCAATACAATATTCGAAAACCAAGGTTTAAATGCAAAAACTTGATGCAATTCAACTTTGCTTAAGGGATTCGACGCGTTTTTGAAAAAGGGGTATTAAAAATGCGGTAACAAGGACAAATTTAGATTGTGATCCATGTGAACAAGATAAAGGGATAGGATTAAATGGATAAGGATAGAGGAATAAAGATGAATTAAATAATGGAGGAAAGGGGTAATGCGCATTAATTAGCCTAAATTAATTAATTAATTTAGTTGGATGATTTGGGGATAAAGGTAAATTAATTAAATAAATAAAGTATTTATTTATTTTATGGGATTATGATGAAGGGATCATAATTAAATAGATAGTAAATATTTATTTAATTAAAGTATCATGACAATGGATATTAATTAAATAAACAATCCATATTTATTTAATTAATGGATTAGGATAAAGGTGGGAAATGTTGGGAATAATTAAATAAATAATAGATATTTATTTAATTAATGGCTAAGGATAGGTTGAAATGAGGTATGGCTGGGTAAGGTCATATTTCAAGTGTTTACAACATTCATCTATTTCAATGAAAACATGTCTTTAGCCAAAGCACTAGATTAAACTAGAAGATCCCCAAAAGAGGATTGGCCTTCTTTGTTGGCCCATATTTGCCACCCTATCCTGAAAGGTAAACCCAATCACAAAAAAAAAAAGAGAACTACTTTCCTTAACAAGGAAAATCCAAGAATGATATGCATGTGCTCAATAAAAATAACTCTTTTTCTTTTCATGCAAAATGATAAACATCATGATACCAAATGCATTTCTTACTTACTACATGATTCATGCAAGATTCAATGGAAATGCATAATACTTCCCATGCAAAAATTATAACTATGTGAATCTTTATGTATTCAGTCATCTATTATGTTTTCATACAATATTTAGTGCAAATGCATATGCTATCTATGTTTCATGGTTCTAACTATTTTCTTGATGTTTTTACAGCTCAAGCTTATGTAGATAACAATCACATAAAAAATGATGCAAGTGCCTTTAAATTCATGTGAATATACACATATATGCATGTACATGTATTATGCCTACATATACATACATATGTGTGTATATTTTTTCATAATACATCTTCAATTAACTAAAAAACAAAAGTCCAAGTAATCTGATTTCATACCATTATGCTAGATCTGATTTCATGTTACAACTTGATAACTTTTGAGATAAATTTGAGTAAGATAATTCGTGTTTTCAACTCATTCTTGCATATGTTGGATGAAAAAACTCATATCAGCATATGTTTAAAAATAAAGATCCATTTCAGTATTCATTAAAAATTATAAATTTGTATCAGCATGCACCAAATGCAGGTATTTATCAGCACTTAGTGATTTATTACAACATTTTATAAGGAGAAAATAATTTGTATGAGCATGTGTTTAGAGATAAGAGGTTTATATTTGTTGTTTTATGGGTTCATCCTTCTCTTTCAACAACAAATTTGATCAACTGTGATCATATATATAAATATGCATATATATCCCCCCCCACACATATGTGTGTGTATATGTGCACATAGATATATGTGGCTAATTTATTATTCATAGAAAAGTTACAAATTTGTGCTTTGTTTCACCTTCACTTTCAAAATTTCAAAGTGTCGCTACATGTTGATTTTAAACAATTATATATATATATGTGTGTGTGTGTGTGTGTGTGTGTGTGTGTGTGTGTGTGTGTGTGCACATATATATTCAAGTATATACAATTCAAGAATAGGTTGATTTTCCTAAAAGGGGTGTGTAAGAGTAGTTTTTCACACTTTCACCATTTAATCCATCAGATTTATCCAAGCAAAGTCTATTGCAAGTGAAATAAAGGGTTTCATTAGAGATTTAATTACATATTGTTCAAGAAATGTTGTTTCCTTTATTCTTTTACTACCTATGCACTATCCTCTCACACCTCTGAATTTTTTTCCTTCATCTCCCTCAACTCTTTTTTTCCCTTAATGCTCAAAAAAATAATCTACAAGTGTGCTCTTTTTTTGTCCTTAATGCTCAAAAAAAGTATCAACAAGAGCACTTACCACCACTCGAATAGCAAGAGGATGAGGATAATGATTCAAAAGAAAATGAATTGCCAAATATACCTCTTCCACATGCTTAAAAACTAGAGATGGAAGATTTTGATCATGATTTTGTAGAGCATTCTCCAAGCTATACTCATATTTAAAATTTATCCCATACAAAATAACCTTATACACACAACCCATCGCTAAATTCTTTTTGAGGAGTCTATGTGAAAAAAATTGTCCAATCCAAGCTTTACTATTAAAAATGCCATAACCTTTTATTGTCTCATTCACCATTCGCCTAGGAATAAAAGATTCTTGGACATAATTTGATAGACTGTCGTGAGGTCCTATTGCCTTTGTTGAAAATGTATCAATTATATCAACCAGGTATTGTTTGAAGGTTGTATGCAATAGGAGACATCTTGGCTAACTCTCTTAGATTTTCTGAATTCTCGAAACAGTTGTAAACAAAAGTTATACTAGAAATCATTCAAACTAGAAAGCGTAAAGTTGTTTTAAGCTAGAAAGCATGAAATTGTTAAGCTAGAAAGCAAAATATGACTAAAGTAGAAAGCATATAAATTACCTAAGAAGAAACACTTGCAGTAAAACTGTAAAATTTAAATGAAAACAACTAACAACTAATTGTTAACATAAATTAAACTTAACAACCTATAATTGACAAACATAGTGGGTGCTCTAAAATTTCAAATAAACAAAACTAAAAGATTGCAAAATTGAACTACAACCTGCAAGAATAATTGACAGAGCTCGGTACACACAAATAACATTCATCCACATTTATCATGTACAAAATAAAGGAAACATCATTAAAATGAAAATACTTATCTATCCTACAAGATCCCTCGAGTGGCTAGCTCTCAGGTATGCCTACAATTAACTCATATAACATACTTTTGCATCTTCAAAATGAATCTATCCATGATAATTCCATTACACAAAACTAGTAACTTAGAATAAGATTGGAAAATTTTATTTTATTCATATCAAAAAAGTGTCACATAGAGATATAGTTCAAAGCATATTATAACAACATAATGGTATCACATATGCATTATTTCTGGCGGTTACATATATATTCTATACTGCTAAAAAAATCCTAAATTTCAGATGGTGAAAGATCACCATTGAAAAGGTTTTTTAACAAAATTTCAACTAACCAACTGACTGAGGTCTGTAACATAAAACATATTAAAGGCTCAAAGTGGAGCCATAAAGTTTTTGAAATAGAAATTTAACATAAAGCATTAAAAGGACTTGTTCCACTATGCACTCCTAGATTTTTGGCGCCTAGACTTCCGACACTCTTATCTTCAACTGTTTGAAGTCCACTTAAAGTCCACTCAGTCGTGCATAATGTCCTGTACAATGACTGAAAGCTATACCATTATATCAACATTAGTCAGCTAATTTTAATTGATTTAGGAAATAATGATTTATACATCTTTTTACAAAAAGTAAGCAATGACTAATCCTAAAAATAAACAACTAGCAGGGTTAAAGTGATTGGTAGAAACAAGGAAGGGTATTTGGCTTATTATAATCATGAGGTTATTTATACCTCATCACTCTCCTCTTCTCAGGCACGAGCAGGTCCTCTTGCTCTTTGTTGTTTCCTTTGTCTTTCCATATCCCTGTTCCTATTTAGTTCATTGTATTTGGCACCAAGGTCATATCGATCCTCTGCTTCTCTATCCCAATCACCAAGACTCTTAATAAAATCCTTATTATATCTAACCCTTACTTTCCATGAATGCAAGTACTTAATATTTTGCTCTTTAGTGACAAGTACTACAAGGGGTGGCTGAAGAAGCAATGGAGGTCTATACCTTATTCCTATCCATTTAGTTTTAAGCTACTGAAGTATTTATGCCAATGCCTCATCCCTCCTGTAGGACCACCTTATATTGGTAGGTGAGATCACCTCCCTCCTTTTAAGATACACCAGTAGAGGAGTGTACCGCTCCTCATAGGCATTCCATGCTTTTTCTATCAGTCTTGGCCCCTGGACTTTGAAATTCTCATAACAAATCTAAAGATTATCATTGTATTTACTTTTCACAGCTTCATTGCTCTTCATGCCTCAAAATCGAGCTTTAAAAGCAAAGGTTTTTATATATGGGTACCTCGTTTGAAGTCCCACAATCCTTTCTACTTGCAAATACTCTTTAGCCATTTCCTACCACTAAATATGATTTTGCATAGTGGATATGAATGATCTGAGTTGTACTTCCCCAACAAAGAGATTGACAAAGAAATTAGTATGTCTTTCCAAAAAAAGGTTGTGTACAAAGAATTCACATAGTAAGTTCTATTGAGTAGGTGTTGCCTCTTTAAATGCTTTTAAAAATTTCTCATCATCTGGATCATGAGGTAGATTGCAAGAAATTCTCAATAATTTCCATCTTAATAATTGCTCATTTGAAAATATAGAATACAATCTAGATGGTCTCTTGCAAGCTAATAATAATTCCCCAATTTGGCATACATTTGTTTTAGCTTGATAAAGCCTGTCATATGATTCTTTTAATAAAACTATTTCCTTCTTTAGTCTAGCATTCTCTACCCCTGTTTGTTTTAGGAAATAACACCTTTCCATCCATTTTTTCAGCATTGGGGGAATGTGGACTTGGAACCACTCCATCTTGGTTGACACAGTCTATATTTCCTTTGATTCCATTTTTGGCTTTATCTTAATTTCTTGTAAATCTTGTTCCAATTCAACAATCCTACTCAAAGTTGCATTGAGTTCTTCTTTCTATTTTTCTTGTTTTTCTACAAATTCTTGGAGAGTTTGTACTAAATTATCAGTTAAACCTTTAGTTTGTTTGTCTTTTTAGACAAATTTGTCAAATACCGTTTACCTTCCTCATTCCATTGTTGCACCTAAAATTGCAAAACTCCAATAATTTTATTTTTTGCTCTAATTTAGCCTTCAAAGCTGTGATTTATTGATCTCTTTTCTTCAAAATTGCAGTTTGTACATCTATTTCCTCTTATTGTTGATTGATTTGTTCTTCATTTTTTTGCAGGTTGAATCTTAACTGAATAATTTTTGTTTTCAACTCATCTAATTATGTTTTTTATGTTATCAAAACTTTCAATTTGTACATTAGAATAGGGAGGAGAAACAAAAGCTTCTGCATTATCATCAATCACATTTTCTTTATCATTTACCTCTAGTGGGTCTGGTTCTGCATCATTGGGAATTGGGGAAGACAAATTTTCACTTAGGTGAGTCATATCACCTTCGTGTGTTTCCATTGGATGGTGAAAAGGAGAAAATGATTCCAGAGGCTCATCTTCAATAATTACAACATTTGACAGTTGCTCTCTTGTTTCTTCTTATCTTGTCTCAAGTGAGACATTTTGCTTTCCAGAATCACCTAGTTGGGTTGTTTCTACACATGGCTAGTCCTCTTTTTCACATGATTGTGCTATAGTTTCTTGGGGCTTCCTATTCTATCGTTTCTTTTTAGGGATATGTGACTGATCAGAAGTCGCAACACAAGTAATCTCAAAAGACAATCTTTTGCTTCTTCTCAAAGGGGAAGGCCTATGTACTTCTATTCTAGGTCCCCTTCCCTTTTTACAGGGACGAGCATTCTCATCTTCTAACTTTTCTAGGTCCATATCTTCTTGTTTTTCTAGAGCCTTTGACATATTTTGTGAACTTGGTCCTTCCTGAGGGTCTAAAGGGTTTATTGGATTTTCCGACGCCTAATTGTTAGGACCCCCTTCAACATTTTGGGGTTCAGAAGAAGGTTCTTCTAAATTTTGAGCCGCCAGACTAGATGGCTCTCCTTCCTCTAAATGTCTTATGGGCATAGGGTTCTCAAATTTCTGAAGAAGTTTTTTCCAGTTTTGTTATGTTCTTCCTTTCTACAAGAAATGATATTTACAAATTAGATGTACAAGGTCGTGATGTTTTAATGGATCCAACCCAATTTTAAACTTTTCAATCATATTGAGAATGGAATAACAAAGAAAAGCGACAAGGTTGACTTTGAATTGAGGGTTTATGACGCCATGACACAAATGAGTCAATAATTGAAAGGGGGGACCAACTACTATGGAACATTGCCCTTCACATGTGAAATATTTGATTATGCAGACAACTATCATTCTCCACAGCTCTGGAATGGACATTCTTTGAAACCCTTTGTTTTTCCCTTTGGTACTTACAACTAATAAAGGTTGGAGTTCCCCTTTCCTACTAAAAAGTTCTACCATTTTTTGATAGGAAATATTTGTAGTTTTTGATAAATTTACACCCTCATTTTTAATACTAGATAAACAGGAAATGATTCAAGGGCTTACCTTGAATTTCCTCCCATGCGCTATTGACTGTCCATCTGAAAAATTCTCTACAAATTCTTTTACCAACTGCTCATTGTGCCCTTCAAACTTCTTCATAAACTCCAACCACCCAACCTTCTGAAACAGTTTCGAATTTTTACTTAGTGCTAATAACTTGTCTGTGGAAGTTGGCTCTGATTTTCTCTTAGCTCCTCCCATGTTGTCCCTTTCTTGTGATTATGCTAAATGTCATGGCGTTCAAAAGGCGAAAAATTGTTTAAATGAAACTGTGATGCAGATTAAAGAAAATGTAAACTTCTTCAATCACTTGTACTTTAACATGATTTAATTATGGCATTTGGATTTGTTGTATTGAAATCATTACTTTGCATGGAAAAGAGTACATGAATTGCTACATCTTAAGTGAGAGTTCAATCCACACAATTTACTAAGTTTAGAAAGGGTGGTGGTACGTGCCAATTTATTTATTTATATTCACAATAAATAGCTACTTAAAGTAAAAGTTGTACATACCTTACATCCCGTCATCGATTTGAAAATTGCTTACCTTTGTTGACATAACAATATAATCGGATAGAATTACGAGGGTGGTGATGAATTTATTATGAATGAATATGGGATGGCTAATTAATGTTGTAATTATTATGATAGAAAATGGCCATAATAATTTTGATATATTATGATAAAAGATGGCAGTGTAGGGCGTCGATTTCAAAGGTGATGGCAAAATTTAATAATGAGCATGTGTATGATGCTAAAAATATCTAACCATTTGGAGAGGAAGGGAATTTACAAAATTCTGAAGCATCGCTGGAAGATGCGGCTGGGATGAAGAACAAAATTTTTGGAGCACCGCTGAAAGATGTGCCTGAAATGAAAAAGTGAAGTAGCAAAATTTCGGAGCATTGTTGAGAGATGCAATCGGAGTGAAAAATAAAATTAAGGAGAAATGCTGAAAAATGCCACTGGAATGTAGCAACAAAATTTTTGGAACATCACTAAGAGATGCAGTCGGAAGTAACAACAAAATTTCTGGAGCATCACCGAAAGATGCAGCCATAAGAACAACAAAATTTATGGAGCATCGCTGAAAGATGCAAACAGAAGAAAAAGAAGAATTTTCGGAGCATCACTAAAAGATGCCACCGGAAGGAAGAAACAACAAAATTTTAGAGCATCACTAAAAGATGCAACCAGAATGCAACAAGAAAACTTCTAGAGCATCGCCGAAAGATGCCGTCGAAAAAAGGAAGTAGAATGAAGGACTTTGGACTTAGACTTTCTAAAGCAGCATTGAAAGATGTGCTAGACTACAGGAATAAAACAAGGAATGACACTAGTCGGGTGTTCAAGTTCCTGAGCATCGCAACAATCGAGCCAACAAATTATAGAACATCGCATCAAGATGCATTGAAATTTGTATTTGATTAGAAATAAAGTCTTGCAAGACATAAACGAATTTTAGCCAAGTCCAAAAAGATGAAAAATTCAAAAGAAATGCCTTGAAGTAATTACAAATGCATAATGCATACACATGAAAAGTTTTTTTAGACTGGGTGACTATTAATCCGAACATTCCATTGGCTCTGTCGTAGCAGAGTCAATGCGTTGTACTTCTCCTTGCATTTCTACCATTCTTGTAAATCCCTCCCCATTAATTGGTTTATGGTAGATGCATAATCGATGTCCATTGACTAACAGAGTTTGAGTGTCACCATCAATAGGCTTGAGCTACACTGCTCCATTTGAAAATACTTCAAAATTTTCATATACACCTAGCTAATGAGTCCTCTGTTAGAATCCAAGATCACCTGCATGCAAGATGGATACCTGTCACATGCAAAAGATATGAAGAACCAAAAAAGATGTTCTCTGTAAACCTCTCAGTAAAAATGCATTAAGAGAATCTATTATTACAAAGTGATCAATCCTTATGAAGGAGATCAAGAAACCCTAAATGAAACCCTAGTGTGCACACTTAATAATTAATAATTAATTATTAATGTGTGCCTAAAGATTTAAAAAGCAAGTAATAAGAGGAATAAGTGACTTAATTAATTAATCAGTAGCAGTGTAATTAATTAAGCATAATAACAATACTCTAACACTATAAGATGAACTTAGGAAGAAGTAAAACTGCTAGAATAAGATGCATAAAGAAAGCAAAAGATGAGTCTACAAAGCAAGCAAGGCACGATCGGTACCCATTTACAAATGCAATAATGAGTAAGAAGGAAAAACCCGATTGAGACAAAACCCACACACAATGAGATAACATGCATGAGAAGCAGGAAGAACTACTGTGAAGTAACAACTGGAACAGTATAGGCAGAGAATGGTACCACACATATACTACTGAAACCGGATGAGAGTCATTGATTGACTCAAGGAATCATGATAAAGCAACAGAAGACCCGATGCCATAGAACACTCGAAAACTCCAAACGGGAACAACTCTGGAATCTATGAAGCAGCAAACAATTATTGAATGGTGTATTACTGAAAATGAAGTGCAAAGATGCAAGATGCACTCTCCCAACTGCCAAAATATCCAAGTAATCGCCAAACAACCCATTGGGCCAAATCTAGACTAACTGATAAACCTGGGACAGATACAGAAAAAGTGTATGGATAGCAACATAGAGCTCCTTAATACCTTCCAACGCTGCAAATGAGGCAAAAATTGGACATCGTGGCAAAAAGTTATGAGCTCGGAAGTCCAAAAACAACATCTAACTTCAAACAGCAATAAATGCAGAAAAACAATAAAATACTGAAAATAAACAACACTATTAGAAAGTGCTCGGAACCATCTTTTCGGTGATATCTCGTTTGCCCGATTTCAATACCGTATGCCCAAGTTATGGCCAAAAGAAAAAAACTGCTCTTTTAGGAAAAACAAGGGTTAGGAGGGCAAAGAAACGGCCGTCTGTGACGTCATCTTGGCGATCTGTCAGTTCCTGACTTAAATTTGATGGCAATATAATACATCAACGCCATCGCTAAAATGAAAAAATTTGGGCCCACAGTCACCATGGTAAACCAAAAGCGAAATTGTCTGGCCCGAGCTCCGGTTCTCATGTGGCGGGGGCCGGGCGCGAAAGCGAGGCTGCCACAGACCCAGTGGCGGATGGTGGAGGAAGGCTGGTGGCCAGTGGCCGGATGGGTAACACGCCCGTGCTTCCAGCAGGCAGCGGACCTTCTCTTGGGCCGTAGCGGCTTGGCTCTCGGTTTTTATTTTTCGATTTTGTGCATCGGGGCGTGTGCAGGGAGGTATCGGCCCACAGCAGAGTCCACGCCGGGATCAAGCTGCTCCAAAATCGACCGACAACGAGGCATTTCTAGGGTTTTGGCGCAGCTGTGATGGCGATGTCAGTTTCTGCTCAAGCTGCTCCAAAAATGGGATCGCCCGGATCTTGTAGAAAGATGCTGTGGAAACCCTTTGCGCAGAGCTCTGCCGGAGGCCGCCTCTTGGATCCCGAACGAGGGCAAGCTGCGGTCACGGGCTACACGATACCATGTTAGAATCCAAGATCCACTGCATGCGAGATGGATCTGTCACATGCAAAAGATATGAAAAATAAAAAAAGATCGCTCCTGCGTAAAACCTCTCTGTAAAAATGCATTAAGAGAATCTATTATTACAGTGATCAATCCTTATGTAGAAGGAGATCAAGAAACCCTAAATGAAACTCTAGTGCACACTTAATAATTAATAATTAATTATTAATGTGCCTAAGTTTAGCTTAAGTAATAAAGAGGAATAAGTGACTTAATTAATTAATCAATGTGATGTAATTAATTAAGCATAATAACTTATTACTCTAACATCCTCAATTTCCCTTGATGATCTTTATATCAGGAATCGAATAACAGTGCCCAATCCCCATTATGGAATTGTCTTTCCTTTATGTGTTTATCTTGCCAGGCCTTCTGTTGGTGTTGAACTAGCTCAATTTGGTGGACATCATCTAAATTGAGTTCATCTAATTCACTAAGTTGTAGGACTCTTTCAACCTGGGCTTGTTTGAGATCTACGCCTAACTCCATTGTTGTTCTCAGGGTTTGAAGTTCAAATTCAATGGGTAGAAGTGGTTTCTTTCAAAAAACTAACTCGTATGGATTAAAATCAGTGGTTGATTTCCAAGTTGTGTTATAAGCCCAAACGGCTTCAGGTAATTTTCTGGCTCAGTCTCTTCTCCTTGATGAAACTATTTTTGTTAGAATATTTTCAAGCTCCCTGTTAGTGACTTCTACTTGACCATTTGCTTGAGGGTGATAGGGTGGTGACTTCTTATGGCTTACCTGGAAATGATTAGTGAAGGCTAATAGAAATTTGGACATAAAATGGGGTCCTTGATCTGTGACAATTGTTCTAGGGTCTCCAAATCTGAGAAAAATCTTGTTATACAGGAAGACAACCACTTGTTCTTCCCTAGCAACTCTTAGAGCTTTAACTTTTGCCCACTTGATCATATAGTTGGTACAAACCAAAATGCACTCTTTCCCTTGTGAAGGGGGGTCTATAGGACTGATAAAATCTAATCCCCACTTTTCAAATGGTTCAAGAACTACTTGGGGTTGTAGAGGCATTTCACTGGATGCAATGGGTCTCCCTACTCTTTAGCATTCATCACAACGATGAAGATATTTTTTTACATCTTTATGCATAGAGGGCCAGGAATATCCTACACCCAAAATCTTATCGGAAGTCCTCTTGGCATAATAATGGCGTCTAGAGGGGTCATCATGGAAAGCTCTAAGGATGCTATATGTTTCATTTGCCCTAACACAACATCGTAAAACCATATTAGGACCACATCAAAATAATATTTCATTAATCCATTTGAACAGAGGGCTTTCTTGAACGAGGCATTTCTTCTGTTTTGACGTAAAATTTGGTGGCAACTATAAAGTGGCCAAGTAGTTGGTAATGTCAGCAAACCAAGGGGTTTTAATGGAGATGGAAAACAAATTTTCATCTAGGAATTCATCCTACATAGGAGCACAATCTCCATTGTCCTGTTTGGTCTGCGATAAGAAATTTGCAACTATGTTGAACTTTCTAGGTTTGTCAATAATGGTCACTTTGAATTCTTGTAGAAGCAATAACCACCTGATTATCCTTCCATTTACTACAGGATTGTTCATTCGGTACTTGATGGTTGAATGGTCTGTGAACACAATTACTTTGTACCTTGTGATGTAATGTCAAAATTTCTTGATTGCATGCACTACAACTAAAAATTCTTTCTTCGTGGTGGTGTAATTCCATTCAGTGGGAGTCAAATTCTTACTAATGAAATAGATAACATACTTTCCCCCATTCTCATCTTCCTGACCTAAAATCACTCCAATAGCATCATCAGAAGCATCTGTGTAAATATGGAACGAAAGGTTCAAATTAGGTCCACGTAGGAACGGAGCAGAGATAAGTTTCTCCTTAATGATCTCAAATGATGATTGACACTCTGTTGTCCAGGAAAAATCTATATTCTTTTGGAGGAGGGAAAACATAGGGGTTGCAATCTTGCTAGAATTTTCTATGAATCTCTGATAGTATCCAACATGTCCTAAGAAACTTCTAACGTCAGTTTAGCTTTTCAGAGTCTCAAGTGATTGTATTACCTTAATTTTCTTAGGATCCACTTTCATCCCTTCAGCTGAAATGTGGTGTCCCAACACTATCCCTTGTTCAGCCATTATTAGGCATTTTTCATGACTCAGGGATAGTTGATGGTCCTCACATTGCTTCAATACTTTGTCCAAATTTTGAAGTCCTTCATCAAAAGTTGACCCATACACGGTAAATTCATCCATGTAAAATTCCACACAGTAATTCACTAACTCAACAAATAAGGCTAGGATAACTCTCTGAAATGTTGTAGGAGTGTTACATAGCCGAAAGGGAAGGACTCGATATGCGAATGTTTCCTAGGGGAAAGTAAAATTTGTTTTATCTTGGTCATCTGTTGCTACTTGTATCTGGTTATATCCACTGAATCCATCCAAGAATGAGAAATACTTCCTTCCAGCCAAATTATCTAAGACTTGGTCTACAAAAGGTAAAGGGAAGTAATCTCTATGGGTAGCTTTTTTGAGTTCCCTATAATCAACGCACACTCTCCACTTCCCATTTTTCTTTGGAACAACTACTAGAGGCGAAACCCATTTGCTATAAAAAATAGGATAGATGAATCCTACTTGCAGGAGTTTCTCAATTTATATTTTAACAATGTCTTTCAAGGAAGGATTGAGTATTTGTTGTGGTTGACGAATAGGTCTAACATCCTCAGTATAGATGTGATGGGTACAAACACCTGGGTGTATTCCTCTCATGTTTGTATAATCCCAAGTAAAAGCTTTAGATATATTCACCAAAACATCAAACAATTTGTGCTCTTCTGGCTCTGTCAACCAATTGTTGATATTCAAAGTTTTTCCTGGTAATAACATGATGGTTTTGACCCTTGGATGGTTGGAGGTGATAGTATAAACTTCTCTTGTCAAATTTTTGAGAGGATAACTATGTGGTATGGTTCTATGGAGTCTAGCAATATCTTTGAAGAAGTGATCCATTTTTGAAATGATATTAGCCAGGGGACAAGGTAACCCCATGAAGCTTGTGTAATCAAATTCAATGTGATCAACGTTGATTGGATGCCCTAGAATCTCTTCTACATCTACCATTTCTTCATCACCTGAGTCCATGACAATATTTTCCATACTATTTTCCAATTCATCTTCCAACTCTTCACCATGTTGTTTAATGACCACCATAGCAAGTGAAGCTAGATTTTCTTGTTCGTTGGGACCATCAGGTTCATCAACCCAAACTTTGTTATGTTTAGCAGGTTTAGCGGGAGGATACAGGAATAAATGTTTGCTATTAGGATTATGTGAAATGGTCATTCCTCCTTCCTTGCAGTCAATCTTGGTTGCAATTGTAGCTAGCCACAATCTTCCTAGAATTATTAAATAACTGTCCTTTGGTGTGAGGGACTAGATTATTTGGAAGTCTACTAGATATTCCCAACCGTCAACTTTAACAAGAACATTTTCTATGACACCTTTGGGAATAGCTATGGATTGATTTTCCATCTACAATACTATAGTTGTGGGATGTAAATCAGTGAGTCCCAAATTTTCCATAACATCAACCATCATTACATTAATGGCCACTCCTAGGTTCACAAGTGCATTAGGTATTGCTACCTCATTGATTGTCACTATTATAAGTGGACTACCTAGGTCATCATATTTTGGAGCTATGGTCTTTCCAGCCAAAAAGTCAATTAGATATCCATTTATGTGAACAATATTAATCTGTTTTGGTTTCCTTCTTGGTGTTTTGATGCACAACTATTTAATTAGTTTGTTTAGTTCAGAAATCTCTTTAATTGCTTGTAACAAAGGAACCTTGATTTGAAGTTGTTTAATCTCTTGTATCAATTTGGTTTCAGTGGATAAGGTAATATTCAGAGGGTTATTCAAGGCGGTTGGTTTGAAATGCTTTGGAAAAGGCGCTTGAGTTTTTTGTTTCAAGGTGGAGTCCTTTAAAATATTGTTGGATGTTGACCATCCTCCCTTTGAGGTAACTTGAAAGTTCTAGATGAGGATTGTGGAAGGGTCTTGTCTTGATTACTCCTTAGGGTTTTCTCTAAAGGTGTTGAAGATGTCTTAGTCATTTTAGCAAATTCTTTAATTGGCTCACCTAGGATCTCAATTATAGTAGGCTGCTGGAGTGTTTTTCCTGACCTTAACTGCAGGTTTCCACAATGAATAAAATTAAGTCCAGTCACATTTTCCTGTTTCGTAGAATACACTGGGGTATTTTGATGATTAGTCTTTGGATTGGGGAGAGGTTGTGTTGGGAATTGTGGTTGGTTGACCTGCTCGTTTTGTTGAGGGTTCTGAGGAGCTAGTAAAAGGTTTTGTTGCGGATTAGGCATCCTCCTAGGACCAATGTAAAATTGATTTTGAAGTTGATTCCATTGAAGAGTAGGATTTTGAGGATATCATTGTTGTTGAGTCTGGTTTGGCCATTGGGGGTTTGCCCAAGACTGATTTTCCCATTCAGGTAGTCGCCAAGGGTAAGTTCCCTAGTTAGGTGGTGTTTGAGTCCAAGGTGTCGCCCATTTATTATTATTCCAATTGTTTGGGGGCCGCCAAGAGGGGTTTGAATTTTGGCCATAAGAGAAATTCCCCATAGGTCTTTTATTCACAAAATTGACCTCCTCCTCAACCTAAGATGTCCTCTTCTTGGATTTTTGATTGCATTTAGAATCTCACATTGATCAGTGGCATGACTCTTCTCACAAACTTAGTAAACGTCAATTTTGTCCAAGGTACATTCTCTTAAGATATTTTTGTTTCAACACCTAGGACAATAGATGGATAAGGTCTCAGGATTATGTGTTTTGGCCTATAATCCATCCAGCATGGTGTTTAGTTGAACGAGAATGTCAGTTTTAATATTTTATATCTCCTCACATAGTTTACCTATTTCATTGGAACCTCTAAAAAGAGTAGATTTATGAATACCTCCATGAGTACGAGAGAAATTCTGGCATAACTCAATGATATCATCGAGTCTAAGTTGGGACACATCTCCTTTTCCCATTAAATCTAGGCTTCTCCTAGCATCTTCATCAAGTCCCTTGAGAAAGATGGTCTTCAGAATTTCTAGACTTATGGCTTCTCCACCACATCGTTTAGATAAGAAGATGAACCTATCTAGGTAATCTTCTAGGATTTCATCTTCGTTTTGTCTTAGTTTGAACAACTCCTCTTTCCTATCACTGACTCGATAGTAACTTTGGTATTTGTCAATAAAGGAAGACTCCATATCATCCTAAGAGGTTATCGACCATGAAGCTAATCCCATGAACCAACACATTGCAATGTCCTTCAGGGTGGAGGGAAAAAGTTTTAGTTTTTGGTTATCATTCTTGTAGTCATACGTCTGACATAAAACTTTAAACTCAAATAGGAACTATTCAGGATCTTCAGAGCATAAACCTCTGAAAGTTGGTAAGAAGGTTGGTGAATTTTTTTTCATAGGTGTATCGTCATCTTAATCGAGAGAAATAGGATAAGTAAATGTCTGCACTCCCTCTGTTGGGTTAGTATCATTTCTACGGTCACCCATGACGTTGAAAGGAATGTGTTCCTCTTCAAAAGTTTGCTCTAATGGCTGAGGTTCTGGGGTATGCAAAGGAATGCTTTCCTCTACAAATGTTTGTTCTAATGGGTGTATTTCTTGGGTATACTAGGAGGTCTTAGGTTGATCTTGCTCGATCAATTCTTCAATAAGTTCTTCAGCTGAGACTTCTACCTCCCTGCTTGTGGTTGGAACGTCTTTTGGGGGGGTTTCTAGTATGATTTTTTTGTGTGGGCCTCGTTTCCTGACCATGTAGAAAAGAAGCCTGACAATTTTTTTTCTTTCTAAAAGAGGTATTCAAGTAATCTCCTATTAACACTAGAAAGGAAGTTCCCTGATAATGGTGCCAAAAAGTGACAAACTATCATGATGTCCTATCTCTTTAGTTGAAAATGCATTAATTATATCAACCGGGTAGTGTTTGAAGGCTATATGCAATAGGAGACATCTTGGCTAACTCTCTTAGATTTTCTAAATGAACCATTTGTAAACAAAAGTTATACTAGAAAGCATTCAAACTAGAAAGTGTATAGTTGTTTTAAGCTAGAAAGCATGAAATTGTTAAGCTAGAAAGCAAAATATGATTAAAATAGAAAGCATATAAATTACTTAAGAAGAAACACTTACAGTAAAACTATAAAATTGAAATGAAAACAACTAACAACTAACAACTAACTATTAACATAAAGTAAACTTAACAACCTATAACTAACAACTAGAGTGGGTACTCCATAATTTCAAATAAACTGAACTAAAAGATTGCAGACTTGAACTACGACCTGTAGGAATAATTGACAGAGCTCGACAAACACAAATAACATTCATCCACATTTATCATGTATAGAATAAAAGAAACAACATTAAAAATGAAAATACTTATCTATCCTACGAGATCCCTCGAGTGGCCAGCTCTTGGGTATGCCTACGATTAACTCAAATCACATGTACTTTCGCATCTTCAAAATGAATCCATCCATGATAATTCCATTACACAAAACTAGTAACTCAAAATAAGACTAGAGATACAAATGACGATGGCACTGGGCGGGAGTGGGAGCGGATGCATGTGTTCAAATTCTGAGGACAACAATGGAGAGGATGGTGATGGGGACGATGCAGGAGGGAGATGGTGGCAGGTGGTCCATTCGGTGCTACTAGCCTATTTCATGTGCTGCTATGTGGACTCTCTGTCTTGGGTGTGATCCACTCTACTGCTCGGGGTGTGGCCTCCTTTGTGGTGGCTCTCTTGAGTGTGCTTTGTGTTGGCTTTGCTCGTGGCCCACCTTGTTGTTTTGGCATAGTGCTAGGCAAGGGTTTTTCTTTGGGTTGAGGCTCTCTGTTTTGGTGGGTGTGGCGGTGGTTGTGGTGCTTGGAGCTCTTGCTAATGGGTTTCTTGAGTAGTTTGATGGTTTCATCTCAAACTGTCATTGACATGTAGGGTTGGAAGTGGATTTTTCTTGTTGTGCCTCCTCTCCTCTTTCTTTGTCTACAGGTTTTCCTAGTTTTCTCTGGCCTCTTTGGGACTTTTTTGCCTCTATGTGGGGGATCTCATTGTAAGGGGATGAGGTGGATTTTTTGCCTCTGGTGGAGTTGTTTGTAGATAGTTTATGGCATGTTTAAGACCCTAACTAGCAAGTAGGGTTGGAGGTTGATCTTTATTGTCTTGCTGGCTATCTACTCTCTCTGCTTGGAGCCTTTCCCTGCCTCATCCAGGTCTTCTTTCAGGCCCCTTTGTCTCTTATGTGGTGCCAGTGCTGGTTGTGGGGCTTGGAGTTCTTGTTGAGGGGTTGGTTGAGGAGAATGGTGGTCTGATCTCTGACTCTAACTGGCATGTAGGGTTGGAAGTGGATTTCTCTTGTAGTGCCTTCTCTCCTCTTGCCCTGTCTTCAGGTTTTTCACGCTCTCTCTGGCTCTTTTGGGGCTTCTTTGCCTCTGTGTGGGTGCGTTCATTGCTTGGGGAGGTTGTTGGTTCACCTCTAGCAAAGTTGGTTGTGGATAGTTTTTGGCATGTTTCAAACCCTGACTGGCATGTAGGGTTGGAGGTTGGTCTTTAGTGTCTCCCCGACTCTCTACTCTCTCTGTTTGGAGGCTTTCCTTGCCTTGTCCTTCTTTCGAGGCCCATTGTCTTTTTATTGGTGTTGGCTACTTTTTTGGGTAGGGAGGCTGTTGTTTTCTAGTTCTTGTGTTGTAGTGTTGGCTTTCTTTTTGCTCTCGATGGGGAGTGTTTCTCTTGGTGCTAGGTTTTTTATTTGGCTGACTGCCAGTTAGTGTTGCTAAGATCTTTGTTCTCCCCCTGTTGGGTCCTAAAGTTTGTTTTCAAGGATGGGGGTGTGCTTCTGGCTGAGGACTACTCTATATTTTATTCTTTGCCCCAGTTTATTTTTCTACCAAAGGATGCAATGATGGTATTTACTATGGGTATAGTTGCTTCCTGTAAATTTTTTCAGCTATGGTCTTCTTTGGAGGCTGAGACTACTCCTTCAGAGGTGGAGCCCTCTTTTATTGAGGTGGAGAGGTGTGTTGTGGATCGTGGGGGTTGTTCTATTTTTTGTAGTTTTGGGCCTCATTTCATCCTCTCCTATAGAGGGGAGCCCCTTCCTATTGACGTGGAGGTTGGGTTAGTGTTGTGGGTTGATTGGTGTTGTGCGCAAGTGCTACGTCTCTTCAACATTTTTCTTTGATTCCTTACTCTCCTATTGAGGTGGGGAATTTGGTTTCATTGGTTGGTGTTGATAAGTGTCGTACTAATGTCTGGATGGTTTAGTCTGATGATTACCTAGTCGCTTCTAGTTGTTCGCTGTTGGTTGGTATTGATAAGTGTTGTGTTGTAGTCTGGTTGATTTAGGTTGATGGTTGCTTGGTTGTTCTTGGGTCCAAATTCCTTGGTATTTCATGGTTGTTTTGGGCTTAAGGTTCCCGTTAAAATGTTTCTTGGTGCAAATTTGAGACTTCAAGTTAATATTTTTTAATCTTCTTCTGGCTTACTGTTGGTTGTCTATGTTTTATTCTTTAGCAGCTTGGTCTCTTTGTGCAAGTTTTGGGTCCCCGTCAAAACCTGCTTGTTAATGGTTTTGGGTCCATTCAAAACTTGTTATTAATGGTTTCAGGTCCATTCAAAACTTGTTATTAATGGTTTCAGGTCCATTCAAAACCTTTTTTTCCCCCTTAATCAAAATTTAGAATAAGACTAGTAAAGTTTATTTTATTCATATATGAAAAGTCTCACACAAAGACATAGTTCAAAGCATATAATAACAACATAAAGGTATCATGTATGCATTATTTCTAGCGATTACATATATATACTATACTGCTAACCAAATCCTAAATTTCAGATGGTGAAATATCACCATTGAAAATTTATTTTAACATAATTTCAACTAATCAACTGATTGAGGTCCATAACATAAAACATATTAAAGGCTCAGAGTGGAGCTGTAAAGTTTTTGAAACAAAAATTTAACAAAAAACATTAAAAGGACTTGTTCCACAATGCACTCCTGGATTTGCGGTGCTTAGACTTTCGACATTCTTATCTTCAACTGTTTGAAGTTCGTTTAAAGTCCACTCAGTCGTGCATAATGTCCTATACAATGACTGAAAGCTATACCATTATATCAATGTTAGTCAACTAATTTCAATCGATTTAGGAAATAAAGATTTATACATCTTTTTACAAAAAGTAAGCAATTACTAATCCTAAAAATAAACAATTGGCAGGGTTAAAGTGATTGGTAGAAACAAGGAAGGGTATTTGGCTTATTATAATCATGAGGTTATTTATACCTCATCATAATTCACCATAATTTGCAAAAGATGGCCATAATATTGAAGAAAATCCATGAAATTTGAAAGGAAAATAAAGAATCCTGAGATGGATAGATTAACCTAGGAGTAGCTTGCAACAAGTTGTGGCTAATAATTGTAACAATTGCCTCCTTAGCAGACAATTGATAATAAACCATTTTCTAAGTAAAACAAAGCCAATAACACCATTTTTTGGAAATTTCCACTTATGAATGGGAATGCAGATGTAAAGTTTTTTTGGGAAAAAAATGTTATTATCACTTCACATCCAAAGGAAAAGATGGCTAAAAATGAGGTGAAATTCAAAAATATAGCCAACACACATATTAACATGCAAAAGAAAGCCTTACCAGATATGATGTATGACAAGACCTTGGCAATGATTTCACATGAATGTAATATGGGTTCTAAAGGGATCTTAATATCCTACTGCTTACGACCACAACCATTACCATTGCAGATAATTGTAGAAAGAATTTTAAATCCTAAGCCATAACATAACTGCAACTTCTTGAAAGAGGGAGGATCACTATTAGTGGCTTAGTCAATTTGAGAAGTATAAGCACATGAATCATTATTATTGTCATTAGAAGAAAAATAATTTTCAAATTTTGTAGGATGAGAATTTGTGAAAGAGATTTTGGGATGTCGAAGTGAGTTGGGTTGAATTTACACTCTCCAATGAAGGATGTTGTAAAGTCTAATGAACCCCAATAATCAATAGCACATGAATTAGAAATGAATAAAGCGAGTTAGCACCATCATAAAGAAAATTAGTTAATGGTGGTATAATATGATTTAGAAATGAAGAAAGAATTATCACAAAGAGTAGGATAATAATATAATGAGTGGACAAGATCAACCTTTTAGCAATATTGAAAAGGATAGGGGTATACTCATATTGTATGCCCTTGGCTATTATACATAACTTTAATATATTGATGTAAGGTAGACAAGATTATGTCCTTATGGCATGTATCCATGGTTTACCTAGAAGAAGACTATATGATAATACAATTGGCATTATGCATAAGTTAGTATAGGTAAAGTGATGGGGTCTATCTCAATATGAAATATAATCGTGCAAAGAGCTTGGTGACCAACATTATCAAACGCATGAATAGAGAGAGTAGTAGGAGAAATACAAGAATGAAAAATATGAATGTAATGCAACAAATCAACACCAAAAATATTGAGACCTAATCTAAGATCAATGAGGGTGTGTTTGATACCCACATTATTAGCACCTACAATAAGTAGGAGAGGATCATATTGACTTTGTATAGTTTCCATAGGAGGAAGTTCGTGCTGATGGAATATAATGTCTACAATATCAAAACAAATGCATTCCATTAAAGCATTCACATCATTTCATCTAGTAGAAGATGACACAAGGATATTTTGTAGAGCCTCTTGAAGCATACCATGATACATAAAAGAAGTTTGTAGAAGGTCCTAGAGAGAGATCTTAGTGAGAGTAACTCAAAGTTTCTCAATGAGATCATACTCTCTCTCTCTCTCTCATACTTTTAGGTAGAGGGTTAGGAGTATATGGAAGAATAGGTGTAGGAGAAGGAAGAGATGTTGGAATGTTAATATTTTGTTTCTATGAGTTTTATACATGCGGGCTATTGAAGTATAATGATTAGCCATAGGCACATTATTTATACATTTAGTAATGTGAACATAATAACCCAAAGGTTGTGGTGTATATGAACCACCTCAAATGCTTATTATGGGTTTTTAGACTAGAGGTGTTTATTGGCCTTGATGTACATAAATTTTTGGCTTCCCAAGTACTTGCGAAGCATTGGAAACAAAAAATGTCTTAATTAAATTATTATAATCATTATGAGAAGTAATAATGGGAGTAAATTTTTAAGAAGATGTTGAAGGAAGAAAAGAGTAAAAGTTTTTGTAGAATCTAATTGTTTGAAATCATCTAAAGCTTTGTCTAACATAATAAAATCTTCTTGAGATTTTTTTTTTCAAATGCATGAAAGATTTGGAGAAGGAGATCAAACATATTTGATGTTATTCATTCACCAAAATTGAAAATAGACATAATAGAAATGAAAGAATGGAAAGAACTGAATAGAAAGAAGATGTGTTTAACTAGGAATTAAGTTCTAAAAAATGTAAAATAGGGAGAATTTTGGTTTTAACTAGAATGTGCTTATTCTAATAACCAAATCTCTATTTCACTTCAAAAATGGTAAAATACTTACATCTATCTACTACAATGAAATATTAAATAAATAGGAACAAAGGAAGTGCTTAGATTGAAGTTATAAACCATTTTTGAAATACATAATTCTAAATAAATTGAGAAAAATTTAATTTACAAAAAATATAGAAAATATTTAAATTCTATTCTATCAAGAAATAAAAACGAAGTTCAAGAGAAACCTAGAAAAAAACATGAAGCTCTTTGTCTAGGACACTAGCACGTCGCACAAACATCCTCATGTCATACTACCATCCTTTAATATTCACTTTAGAAAGTTCCAAAATACATGACATGAAATCTAAAATCATCTTAACTTGCAAACAAAACTAGACAAGAAAATTGTTGGGGTTGTTTATGAGTTTTCCTTAGTCAAATCCCTATTTTGGTCTTTTGACCTCCAAAAATAGCCAAAAGGAAAATGAATGATAAAGATGCGTGCTTTTAAATTCTAAGTGTATTAATGATCAAAATCAATGATAAAATAAAAAAATTGATAATGGTGTTAACCCTAATCTACAGGAATAACCACCATTGCATGCAAGTAAAAATGATGACAATATATTTGTTTATTTTTTATATTAAAGAGATCATCTCACATTGAAGAGTAAATGTAAGAATAAATGAAAAAAATAACAATATTACTAGTAGTGGAAGCTATCTCCAATGAGGGTGAAATATGTAACAATTAATGCCTTATTTTGAAGACATTAGTTGCTAAAGAAGAGAAGCAAATAAACCAATTACAAGACACCAAATGAGATAGCTAGAAGTGATTAAGGGAGTTGAAAGTATTTTGGAAAATTTTCCCCCAAGGGTAAGAGGTAGAGAGATTACATAAAGAAATTGTGAAAAGTCCTTCTAAAATGACCAAGTCTCGAGTTTTGTTTGCTCAAACGAGAGAGAAAGAGACATTACTTTCTTGTTTGGGTGTTATGACACACATTATAAACAAGTCACGTAAAAAGTATGCTTTTGAATCTCAATAATTTTTGGACATTGACGTCTTGCATAGATGCCTATGTGCCATGCTAGCATCCAAAAGAGTTAGGTTGAAATTTTGCACATGTGTTCCCAAGACAACATGAAATGCACTATACTCTTCAAATGAGAGCAACAATATTTTTGATAGAAATGTTAAAATCTATTATTAAAGCACATGCTAAGGTGACTTTAGAACCTAATATGAAATTGGGTCATTACACAATTTTTGACAATACACTCCATTGAAGAGCGTAGAAATTTGATTGACTTTCCCCCCTTTTTTTTCATACATTTTGATTGCTAGATATGTTTACTTGCTTGTTTATTTTCCATTCAAGTAAGTTGGTTTTCATTTTAACTTTATGGATATTTAACTATTACAATCTCATTGTGTTGTGCGTCTTTGGTCTTTTTAGTATCCTGATAGTTGCCAAGAGTATTGGGTTTATCACTTTGCTAGTTGTGTTGGTAGTTGTTTCTCATAAGATTAGTTATATTGGTCATAGTTTATCACCTTGTAAGTGGCATGTTTTCCATGCCTAACTCCCATGAAAAGAGAGTCTATCTATTGATGGAGCCTATGCCTCAAATGGTTTAGCTTCATGATGTCACACATATGAGGAATTGAATGGCTATGATGCAACACACCACAAGAATCCATTGCTCATGAAAATCAAGGGGAAAATCTATGATGCATCTCAGTATATGCATGTGGTCTTACCCCATACACAAAGGTGGGATACATATGTAAAAACAATGTAACTAGGGAAAATAGTGTAGGGAGTGTGGTAGGAAAGACAATATAATGAAAGTAGAACCCTTGGTTTTCTCTCTTATGTATTTATAGATATACGTAATGTGTAGTATAATTATTAAAAACAAAATTATATTGAAAATACAAAAGATGAAATTCCTACCAATGATCTGTTAGGTTAGGCATGAAATGTTTGTAATAAAATAGTCTAGTCATCTTCAACTTATCACTGACACAAAATTTAGGAATTGATAGGAAGAGGTTCAAGTTCTTCCTTCCTTACACGTGACTTGTGAAATATTACAAAAGTGGATAAAATTGCTCCAAAAATAGTCCGTTTGAGCAAAAATAAGAAAATTTACTTTGAAAAAGTGGGTTTAGATAAATCTTAAAAAATGAATGTTGCAAGTGAGAAAAGAGAGGAGATAACATGGAGCTTATTTCTTTGTAACCACCCATATTGACATAAAGGAAATGACCTTAGTTAAGCACCTTGTAAATTAGCAAGGTAAAAAATAACTGTAACACCATAATGAATAGGTGTGCTAAATAGAGAACATGAATACTCTAAAAATACTTATGCATACCAGTAAATGGGTATTTTGTGAGTTCATTGTGATAAAAATGTTAGTTTTAAGAGAAATCTAAAACCAATGGAAGTTCTTTGAGCTATACTTAAAGACTAAATGTCTCATAGTTTTTTAAATAAATATACGAAGAATAACAAGTATCTTCCATAAGTTCAAATAATTATCATGTCATTAACTTTCTAAGCCTCCAACATGATTCTTGGTCCACTCTAATTTTATATTATATCAATAATTATATTTTACAATAACTGTGAATAACTCTAAAATGGAAGAATCATATCTAAAAGTTGACATACCTTTAAGTAACAATTAAAAAAAAACTTTAAATCCACTTATAACATGCAACATATGCTTGGCCTCCATGGATGTTTTGTAATGGGTACGAGCCCTTCTCGCTTTATAATAATCAAAACATGCGACAAATGCATTTATATATTCCTGTCTATATAAAACTCCAATTTTATTAACTAGTAAGAAAACCTAGTGGCAATTTTCACGAGTAAGCCTCATGAGATCATTTGTTGTAATTCATAAACTCATCTTTTTTGAAACTACATAATTTTCCGTTCTTCCAATCAAGGTAGTCAAGATATTATATGGAAAAATAATACTAAACAACAATTACACAGAGTTATACAAGTAAGAAGCTTGTAAGAAAATATGTTTGAAATAATACTTAACTTTTTAATTTTTTTATCAATCAATTCTTTTTTAAAATTATATCTAGTGCTTCAAGAAATAATAAATGGAAAAATAGTATGCACCTTTGTGAACAAATGATGTCCCCTTACTCCTATATTGCAACTCACACCACTTTAAGCATATATAATACTCACAATCTCTTCTACCAAAAACTCACATTCACAATCTTCACCTCTAAACAATATTGTTAAATACTTTTTTTTCTTTACTAACAAAATTCAAAAACAAAAACTTCAATGAGAATCCTCCCATAGATTGTTTATATCAAATCACAATCCTTAAATCATCACAACTTTAGATCCACCACCAATCATTCACACTACCCCCCTCTTAATGTCAAAAGGAATACATTATAACAGATTTATTCTAGAAATTCAAACACAACTTATTTTTCCTTTACGGCTATTCACATTAAAGTGGAGCAATCTCATTGATATTACAAGACCAATATAATGGAAACCATTGGCAAACACAAAGATCTATTAGAAAATGCATAAAAATGCTTATGGATAAAACAATGTTTGCCACTACTACAAATATACTACCACACAACATAAATTTGCAAGGGGTATGATAATGTACCATAGCTCTAATAAATTAGTAACACCAAATATAGAGGCAATGGTAGGTTGAGGTGAAAGCGACTTGAGATCAACATTATGATCATCAATGGCCTACCATTACTAATTAGTATGAGGCATCTATTTTGTACACAATGGAACTTATTTTTAAAATTATCTTTTTTTAGTTTTTAAAGTCATCGACTAGTCTTAATTCCATCTATGTTTATCTTTATCAACTAAATAGAAATTTAATAAGAGATAACATAATATCAATTTCTACGTGCTATTCTCTAAATGTATTTTAGATTTTAAAATTGGAAAACTAAGGATTAGCATTAAGTCGAGTATAAATTAATATTAAAAATAGTAAAACTGCAAAGAGAAAGTATTTTTTAATTGATAGTTGATGAAATTTAAAAAAAAAATAATAAAGAGGATTGAGAGGAGGAATCGATAGATATATTTTTGAAACATTTAAATAAATTCTATTATATAAAAAAATGTAAAATAAATTAAAAAATGATAAAAAATACACATTACAAAATCTATTGAATCTCTTTTAATTCTACATTTTAATTGATTCATTTGTTAACTAAACAAAATAATATCATTTGAATAATAGAATCAAATAGTGGAGGGAATTGGGCGGGGGCCCTAGCTCGGTTGGCTAAGTAATTCCGTTGCGGCTCTGCTGGTCACGAGTTCTAGTCTCCCCCCGTCCCGTGGTACTGGAGGGCGTGTCGCGCCAGCGCCGCCAGTCACGTTAAAAAGTTTACCAGGCGCACTGCAGTTTATAGGGGGTCGTGCTACCCGATTCCTGCAGTCTAATAAAAAAAAAAAAATAGTGGAGGGAATCAAATGACTCCACTTTTAACTTGTCAAATTAAATAAGAGAAATATCAATAATTAACTAATAACACTATTCATATCTATTATTCAAATAGTGAATTATTTTAAAATAAAATTATTTATTATAATCAAAATAAATTTGAAAAATATATCAATAACTTATATCATATTAATAATAATTTATAGAAAATATATTTTAAAATAAATTAAAAAATATATACATTTCAAACTATAATCAATCTATTTTAGTTCTTCTCTCACTGGCTCATTTTTACCCTTCAGAAAACCTTATCAAACCCAAAAACTTAAAAAAAAACTCAAAAACTCGAAATCTTTAATAAACCTCTCACCTCCTTCCATTCGCTAGGTTGAATGTGCAATGGATATCCCTCCGTTTGCCGTACTCTGAATCGACAGCCATGAGCAAGGTTTCTGGACCACCATTGCCACTTAAAGGCCATTCATGCTCTTTCTTTGGAGGTCACTGGTTCGGATACCAAAATGAAAGAAAACACTCCAGATCGAACAGAACAAAACAGGCTGGAAGATTAGGGTTTGTAACTCGGAGCATACTGCAATGGAACAGAAAACCCCAGCTAGCAGGCGAGATACCCAGAATAGTAGTCATAACGTCCGGCAAAGGAGGAGTGGGGAAAACCACAACAACTGCGAATTTAGGGGTTTCACTGGCTAGGCTGGAATTCAAAGTGGTGGCCATCGATGCAGACGTGGGGCTTCGAAACCTGGACCTGCTGCTGGGCCTCGAGAATCGCGTCAACTACACCGCCATGGAAGTCCTCAACGGTGAGTGCCGTCTTGACCAAGCTCTAATTAGGGATAAAAGATGGACTAATTTTGAGCTCCTCTGCATTAATAAGCCCAGGTATAAAATGCCCATGGGTTTTGGTAGCAAAGCCCTGGTTTGGCTTGTGGATGCCCTAAAACAGAGGTCACAGGGGTGTCCTGATTTTATTCTCATTGACTGCCCTGCTGGCATTGATGCTGGTTTTATCACTGCAATTACTCCTGCCAATGAGGCCATCTTGGTGACCACACCGGATATTACTAGTTTGAGGGACGCCGATCGGGTCACCGGGTTGCTGGAGTGTGATGGGGTTAGGGATATTAAGATGGTTGTGAATAGGGTAAGAAGTGATCTGATTAAGGGGGAGGATATGATGTCTGTGCTGGACGTGCAAGAAATGCTGGGACTTTCGCTCTTGGGCGTGATCCCTGAGGATGCTGAGGTGATTAGAAGCACCAATAGGGGATATCCACTTGTTTTGAATAGGCCTCCTACTTTGGCTGGATTAGCTTTTGAACAGGCTGCTTGGAGATTGGTTGAGCAGGATAGCATGAAGGCTGTGTTGGTGGAGGAAGAGACACCCCGCAAGAAGAAAGGCTTTTTACCTTTCTTTGGAGGTTCATGATAATTTTTACAAATTTGGAAATTTCAATGCAAAACCCAATGATTTATGGAAACACTGGTATAGTAAATTGAGCTGACTGCGCTTTTGGATTGTGGCCTTCCTGGTGGAGGCTTTTACGGGACGTTTTCTACTTCCATTTAATTAATTTTAGGCCCCTGAAACAGATGATGCTTATCGATAGCTGGAAATTGTTTCTTTATCGCGGGAGAGAAGTGCTATGATAAGTTTACGTAGGTGGTGTTTACATCGTCGAGGTCATCCTTAATCAGAACCATTTGTTCCATGAGCCATATTGCATTTAATGATGCTTGCAATTTTGGTTTATCTGTCTGAGATTATTGTTATGTTATGTTGCAAAAAATATTCTGTGCAGTTTTAAACTCTCAGTGGTAACAGCATTCATGTTACTCAATTATCCAGTGGTAGAATCAGTGCAAAGTTCCTTTTCCTGATGTATGGGAGGTTGGGATATCAGCAGCAAGAAAGATGCCTTCAACGCTGTCAGGAAGATTATATTTTACTCTCTTGCATTTTTCTCTTTTGAATTTCTGGAATATCTTGTCCTTGTCCGGTTTCTGTGAATTATAATATAATGTAATGAGATTTTCTCTGACAAAGATGAAGACCTGATTTGTAAACCAAGTTTAACATAATTTTTTTGTTGAGTCCATATGAAAAATTCAATTCTCCCTTTGTTTTGAGGATCAGTTGACATGAAAAATTCTTTTCTCCTTTTGTTTTGAGGTCCAATTTGTATTGTGTAATTCATTTTTCCAAAGAGCTTCACAATTTTTCAGTTGATATGAAAAATTCATTTCTCCTTTTGTTTTGAGGTCCAATTTGTATTGCGTAATTCATTTTTCCAAGGACCTTCACAATATTTATTATGATGAATGTGATGTATACAATTCTGGGTTTGAGGCATTAAATCAAATAAATTCCATTCCATAAGGGAGTCTTGAGGAAAACATTCTGTTCAGCTCTAACATAGTTATAGCATTTATACAATTCAGTGCTAGGAGTGACATCGAATTACCCTTTTGATGTCTTTGAATTCGTTTCTTCAAAAAGGGTAGAATGAAATATCAAGGAGGGTGCCCTGACAATGCTGGTGAAGTAACTTTTGTGATTTATCTGTTCTTCTGATGTTTGAATTCCTGAAATTTATTGCATCTGTCTGATATATTTGACGTTTGTATTCTTGAATTATGTGGCATCCGTCTGATATCTTGAAGTGAATGTGTAAAATGGTGAAATGGGTGGGATCCACTGAATATTAGGTCGAAGCCACTTACACAAATTTCCTTAAGGGTTTAAATATCTAGTGTTTATTTTCAAGTCTTTCGTCTTACTGAAAGTTTTATGACACTAGATCAAGCAAGTGAGCAACTTTGACAAGATCATAACAACAGTCACTCCATGCTCGAGTATGTAAGGTTTTCAGGTTTTGTTATCTACAATTAGGACCACCTGTGCCTCTGTTATTTTTCAGCAGTTTGTGCAATTGTAGTCGTGGAAATGGAATCTTCTAAATTCTTTTTTTAATATGATAGATGTCAGATGCTGATTCCAATTCTAGGATTTGAGCAAGGATACCAAATGCAGCAAAATTCGGCCTTGCCACCGTCTTTGTATTATGTTTTGAAATTGAATAAAAAAATTGTAATGCCCCCTCAAATGCATTTTTTATTTTTGCTGCAGCAGTCTTTCCTTAATAGATTACAACAGAGAATACATTTTAGATTAAAAGCTTTAAATCCGGAATATATAATAATCAAAATTATAAGTCTACGGATAAATTAATTAATTATGCAAGTGTTATTGTGAGTGTAGGATATTTACTTAGGAAAAAATAAGGAATTTTAGAATAGGACATTGCAATAGGTATCAGAGCCATTGATCTTGCCAGTTTGTAGGGTACGAAACTAACACCTGAGTACAAACTACAACAGACACATGAGCAAAGGGAACTTAGGAGAAAGAATATGGATTGACGACTCAAGTTCTTACCAACAGAAAAAGACAGATTCTATCCAATAAGTGTAGATAAAGAGTCAAGATTTTAAAAACCAGCTTTTGGAGCAATTTTGTAGCAGCCAAATAACTCTAAATGAAGATAAAGAGGAAGAACAAGAGGAACTTAAAAGACAAGTTGAAGATAAAGATTCCTTGGTAGGAGAAGATGTTGTATTGGTTTCTAATGATGACACGTGTCACTAAAATATTGAAGAAGGGAAGGCAAAAGGGGTTTCGCTCTTTGAATGGGAAGAGTAGCTGAAGGAAGATGTGTCAAATCATGCTTTATCTTACAAACTTCCACATGGTGAGTCATTATGCATTTGAGGAGCACATTTTGATTAGCCCAAATTTAGAAGTTTTGAGTCACAAAAAATGAAGTGTTGAGGATGTCTTAACAAACTCTTTTCCGTCAAATGAGAATAAGCATTTTGTTCGTAGCCTAAGGTATGATAATTTTTCTAAATTGGTACTTCCTATGTCATTAATTACAAAACTCTTTGTCACCATGGAAAACATGCATAAAGGGGTGATAGAGTAAGGGATACAACTTGCAGTATAGGTTATGTGGACTTTTTGTTTCAAGTTCCAAACTATTTTAGCATGTCGAGTCCAGGTGATCTCTTGATGATGATGATCAAAGTGGATAAAGGCATTGAAGATTCAAAGGAAAACATCAACTAAAACCTTTCTAAACTGGATTAAGTTGGCAAAGTTTCAACTTTATAAAATGGAAAAATGACAAGTCTAAAACAATGCAAGGGCGTCTAATAGAAAAAAGAGTTTCAGATGCATTTAGAAACACAAAGAAAATAACTCACGGATATAGGAGTTGAGTTCAGAAGTTCTATTACAAAAAAATTAGGGAAGATGTACAATTAATGTAGACCAAACACTAAAAGCAATGGGAATTACTAAGGGATGAGGTGCAACGCCTTTCCAATTTTGCTTTTGGTTATTACAGAGTTGTCAAAGAAAATAAGAATCTTTATAATACCCTACAAGACCTCAAAGGCAACATAAGAGTACTGCAGGATCAATTCCTCTCAGTTTGCAAAATATCATGAAATTTCCTGGGGAAGATGGGTCCCTTCTCAGTCAACACATCGAAGACTGGGAAAGATGCCATGGAGAGGTTCAATTTTAATAAGGTTTTTGGGCCGTCTGCAACATGAGGAAGTTTACCTAGATGCACATCTATTGATCATATCTGTAATGGATGGTTACAATGTCTGCATTTTTGCGTATGGTCAAATAGGAACAGGGAAAACACATACCATGAATGGCTCGACATGTGCTTTTGAGAATGAGAGACATGGGTAAATTATAGAGAACTTAGTGAGCTTTTCCCAGATATCTCAAAAGAGGAAAGATTCAATGAAGTACGAGGTTTCTGTTCAAATGATATACAATGAATAAGTGGGATATTCTTGGCACAGATGCCTCAAACCAGAAACTAAATATTCGAAATAATGGACACAATGGATTTAATGTACTAGATGCTAGTCTTTTGCTAGTTAAATCCACATATGATGTCTTAGAATTGATGAATTCTGGCCAAAAGAACTGCATTGTTAGCACTACTTTAATGACCATAGTAGCCATTCTCACGGTGTATTGATTGTGCGTGTCCAAGGCACAAATTGTGTTTCGGGATGCACCATTCGTAGCTGCCTTCGTTTAGTGGGTCTTGCTGGAAGTGAGAGGGTGGACAAGTCTGAAGTAACTAGAGATTAGTTAAAGGAGGCCCGACACATCAACAAGTCTCTTTCATCTCTAGGAGATGTCATGGCAGCACTGGCACAAAAATTTCACCTGTACCATATCGAAACAACAAATTGACTCAATTGCTTCAAGATTCCTTAGGAGGTCAAGCAAAGACCTTGATGTGTGTGTACGTTAAGTATTGAATTGGATTCATAGAGAGAGACACTTAGCACTCAAATTAGCTGAACGAGTGGCTACCGTTGAACTTGGTGCTGCTAGTGTAAACAAAGGAAGTGCAGAAACTTGTGAACTTGAAGAACAAATAGATAAGAAAGCATTAACAAGAAAAAACGTTTGAACTTGGGATAAACAAAGAGGAAAAAACGTTAGTGAGCCCGAATGGATTAAGTCTTGATGGGCTTGGACAAAGGTAATACTGGGCAATAGAATGATAAAATAAGGAAAATGACGGACCGTAACAATATTTCTAATTTTAGAATAGTTACTCTCAGAGGATTTCTTTATACTGGTTCCAAGAAGTATATGTACTTCAAGACACCATTGGCAAAAAGAGTGCTCATTCCATTTCCATCATGTTTTAGACCAGAAAAAAACTGTATCTGGTAATGAGAATTTTAGCTATTACATCTATATAGTTTTTTTCTGGTCTAAAACATGATGGAAATGGAATGAGGAGTCAAATCCCAAGATCTAAGTAAACAATAAGAATAAATGGGGGGAAATGAATACACTTAAAAAAATCTTTCTTTTGGAATCTTAACTCTCAATTGCTTAAAGATAAGTAATTTTGGGAAGGGCGGACGGTAAAGCCTCAAATATATATTTTTATTTTTACTGCAATAGTCTTTCCTTTCTCCTGCAATTTCCTCAAAGGAGGATAATAAAATGAGCACTTAAGGAGAATAATCAATATTATAAAAAAATTGAATTCAGTAAAGTTTAGTTTTAATGAAAAACCGAAAGACATGTAAATGAAGAGTTATGTCTATTAAAGAAAAAAACTATATAAGGAAGATATTTTAAGAGGAAGGGGAATTGTGAAGACATTATATATATTATCTTTCTTTGTGAATTATTCAGCAACCCAAAGACAAAACCCCTCAAAGATTAAAAATTTAAGGACAAAAACCTTTAATTTCTACTGTCAATTTAGTGGATGAAAACACTTAAACAGAAATTTAGAAACCATTTCAAGACATTTATACAAGTGAGAGCTGCAAATTGAAAGAAAGATTACAGCACAGAATAAGTTTTTATATTATGAACTTTTAAGTCTGAAATATATAATAATCACAAAGATTACAGCACAGAATAAGTTTTTATATTATGAATTTTAAGTCCGAAATATATAATAATCACAATCATAAATTTAATGATAAATTAATATTTATAATTAATTATACAAGTATTATTGTGAGTGTGGGATATCTGCTTAAAACAAAACTAAGAAATTTTAAATAAGGCATTACAAAAATTCCAATGAATGACATAATATATATTTTTATATGTTAAAAGAATAATAAGAATTTATAGTAAAAATAGTATAAAATAGGAAATGTAAAAATATTCATTAAAGTGTATGTAGTATGTTGTAAATCTAAATATAAATGTCTGTTGAAGATTTTGCTGGCAAATGAATATTTATATGTTATATGTTATTTGTCATAACCCAGAGAATGAAACACTCAGTTTAGGGTAAAGACAACTGCAAATTGCAATAGCCTGTGACCCATTCCTTATTTTGTCACATATTTGGGGTTTACTGTACGAAACACACTATGAAATTTGCTAGCAGGTGTCATAGGACTTTACCTTACGAAAATCTATATGCTGGCATGATATTCGAACCTACCTAGACTTGGTCTAGCATTGCGAGACTCTGTTGATTTGCTGTTAAAACTCTTGCTCTGGTATGTTAGTGATGAGAAAATAGTATCTATGAGAATATGGTTTGAAAACTTAGGCAATCTAACTGTTTGAGTTTGCTTAACAATAGTTTGCTAAAACCGTAACCTTGTTACTGTAATGATGCACAGTTTTGTATTTGTTATTTAGGATCTTTAATGTAATTTCAAGCTAGAGTTTGTTTTTTTAATGACAGTAAAGTTTCAATGTTCTAAATTTGCATTATTTAAAACTTTAAAATAAATAAAATATGTTTGCATATTTGGCTGTGGGTGGAATTAATTCTGCAACGTTTGATTGGATGTGTATATCAGGGAAATTTTTTGCCAGATTTTCTACAGTGGTGTGCCAAAGTGATTGATGGGTGGATTTTAGTTTACCCATTGTTGACATGGGGGATTTTTTTCAGTTATATTTGCTTTTCTCCAATCTCAATAATTGACCAGGAAATACCATAGTTCAAAAATAATGAAAAAAGTATACGAGGCTTTATTGTTCTAAAATGACCACAAATTAGTAATCAAAATATTTAAGATTAATGCAATGGCAACAATGTGGGCAAAACCCAGGAACTAGACTAGATGTTAGAAGTTGGGCGAGTATTTTATTTGAAAAATCTTTTGCTTTCTATTATGTTGTAGGAAGGAGAATTCATTTTTGAATACCTACTTCACTAGAGGAATCTAGTGACTAGTTATCAACTAATTACTTATTGTAAAAGGAGTTGAGAATTATCATTACTTATTGTAAAAGGAGTTGGGATTAGATTAGGTGGAAGCATGAACTCAAGGCACTACCAAAAGTGTATTCAATGCACGGATCAAGGACAAAGGTAGGCACAACAACAGCTTATTCTGGGGAAAAAATGCAACAGCTTATTAAGTGACTCCTTTAAAGCTGGTAATACGTCCAAGAAAAAATAAAAATGGAGTTCTGTTTACTACAAGAAGCTATAATATTTTAAGACATTGTCAAGAAGAGAATGAGTGACAAGATCATTAATTGAAATCCAAGCAAGTTAATAATGTTGAAAATGTTGAGGAGCAAGAAGTGACAAAGTGATTTGCATTTTTCTACCATCATATATTCAATTAGTTGAGTCCACAATCTTGTATTTTGATTTAGGTGCATTAATAATATGTAAATCTATAATATGTAAATTTATATTGATGATTAAGGTAGAAGTGACCCATGACAATTTGGATGCAATATAATGTATATTTTTTTGATTTGGTATTTGAAGTATAGGGTTTGTGTTTGTTCGTCAATTATTACTTGATGTGCTTGATATTGTATAAATGCTATTTGTAGACATTTCAAAATTGATCTTTTATCATATAATTAATTAAATGAATATTTAATTAATTGTTTTTGTAATTCACCACTTTCTAATTTTTTGTTATTAATTGTTATCCATCTCTATAATTAATTACAATTTATTATGTTTTCTCCTTCTAAAGGTTGATTAATTTAATTTAACCAATTATAACCTCCACTCATTAATTCTTCCAAATTTGCTATCATATGCCAAGTGCTTCTAACCCTCTTCAATGCTCACACATGTGTGAGCATGCATGAATCACCATAATTTTCCACCTCATTCTTTGACTATCTCTTTCATTGGTTGCTCACATGTGTAGCCACCCTACATTTTCCTCTTTCTCCTTCATGTCACAATCCTTGAATTCCCTTCTCTTACACTTGCCAAAACCTCTCCATATGTCAAAGTCATGTGTGAGCATAGCTAGTCCTCTTCTCCATGCCACATATCATTTCCTCAAGCCTCCACTTTGTGTCATTTGTCATAACACTAAGCATTCATTTTCTCATGCAATCTCAACCCTCCATTTTATAGTGCATCTCAACCCTTCAATTTAGCCATAAAAATCCATAAATTAGAACCCTGTCTTTCATTATCCATCAAACCATTGAATCTAAGCTTATGCTATTAATTTGTCTTTGAAATCCACCCAATCTTACCAAGGTTATGTTGGTTTTGAGAGCAATCCACACCTATTCAAGCATCACACCAAGCATTTCACATTAGAGAGCATATCAAGTAGGAAAGGGTGCTTATACTTCAAGCTCAATCAGAGGAGCAAGGTGGTAAAAGGTATAAGATATTTTTTCATTGCTTTATCTTTGTGTTACCTTGAATGATTTTCTTGTCTTCATTTTAACATGCTCAATGGGACTCACATCCATGTCTACTAACAATTTGTATTAAGTTTTCATGGTTTCTTTAGTCCTAGTTCTTAGTATTGTGCTTTCGCCTTGTGATTCAATGCTTACACTTCAAGAACAACAACTTGCACCCTATAAATTAGCACTTGTGATTTGGTTTCAACGGTTCTAATTTATTTCAGTACTTTCGTCTTGGTTTTGATGCTTCCATTTTCTCTTGTGTTGTGTGTTTCTTGTGTTTGTTTTATCTCTTTCATTGAATGCTATGCTTTCTAAACTTTCTATTTTGCAAGAAAATCAACCTTTTCTTGTAGGTCTTGTTGTCTAACATTTGACCCTTACGCCTTATAGATTTGTGCTTACGTTGTTTGATCCTTTTGCCACAACAATCAATGCTTTTGCTTCATTTCTATTTTCCATAATTTTTCTACTTTAATCTTTTTGTATCTATTTTTTGTGTGCTTTTTGTCAAATCTAACCATTCTCATCGTCTTGTTTTTGTGCTTTATTTGTTTTGCAAAAAAATTTAATATTTTCTTTGTTTTTTTGTGGATTGGTGCTTGTTAGAGTAAAGTAATTAATTAACTTTACTCTCATATTAGTCATTTAATAATTAATATTAATTATTAAATGCACTCACCTTTAGGGTTAGAGTTTCGTTTTAGTTTAGATCTCCTTTTATAAGGATTGATCTCTTGTATTCTATTCTCTTGATGTTCATTTTAGTCTGATAATACATTCTTGCATATTGTTAGAGCCAAACCCTTGTTTTTTGTTCTCTTTCTTTCTCTGTGATAAGTTCTTGCATGCAGGTGTTCATTGGGTTTTGTGGATTTGTCTTTCTCAAATCCTACATGGTATCAGAGCTGGATCTGCTGTAGCTTGTTCATGGTTGAAGAAAAAAGGGAGCAAGGGTTTGACAGAAGAAATTTGGGATTCTTCGGCTAATTTGAGAGGTTCTAGTTGTAGTTTTCAAATCTGGTATTCCTTGCCCAACGCTATTTTTTGTTTCTTTTTTGAACAGGGCAAATCTTCGAAGTCTGGTGAGTCTTCCTCCAAGACTAAGAAGAAATCCGGAGATCCTTGCAGTTTTTGTGGCAAGGAAGGACATCCAGTTTCCAGGTGTTGGAAACGTTTAGAGGCTTTAGAGGAAGCCATGCAACAACATAATATCACTGCACCTCAGCCTCCTTCACAACCCACAGGGAAAAGTCATGCTCTTTTTGCACGAGCATTGTCCTCAGAATCCGCTTGGATTCTAGATTCTGGTGCTTCTCACCATATGACACACACAGAGGATTTGGTCATTACTCTTGCCCCTACAAACACTAGACATATTGCAGTTGGTGACTCAGCACAACTTTCAGTTCAGGGTTCAGGTACTATTTCATTGGATGGTGGTTGTCTTCAGGATGTGCTTCTAGTTCTTGACATTTCGACAAACCTTCTATTCATTTATCAGATTTTCCACTCTGGCTCTGGTAAGACAGTTGAGTTTTCACCACATGATGTGGTTATTTGAGACCTTCATGATCTTGACTTGGTTGTGGCTACTGGGAGTGTGGATTCTGCATCACGCTTATACAGATTTGATGGCTTTGAGAGTTCAGACACTGTTGGTTCTTCTCTTATAGCACATACAGATTCAGTGAGTAGGCTTTGGCATGAGCGTTTTGGCCATGTCAATTACAAATATCTATAGCAAATGAGTACTCAGGCACTTGTGATTGGGCTCCCATAGATTTCTTGTACTGATGGTGTATGTCGAGGTTGTGCCCTTGGCAAACATCATCGAGATCCTTTTCCTAAGGGTCGAGCCACTCGTGCTAGGGCACCCCTAGAGTTGGTACACAATGATCTTATGTCCTTTCCAAATCCTTCCTTTTCAGGGGCCCGCTATGTGCTCACTATTATTGATGACTTCTCCAAACATACATGGGTGTACTTTCTTAAGTACAAGTCTAATGTCTTTGACTCATTCAGGACTTTTAAGACATTTGCGGAGAAGCAATCTGGACTTTCTATCAGGAGGATACGCACAAATAATGGGGGGAGTATGTTAATCAGGCTTTTAGATTTTTGCGAGCATGGTTTACAACATCAATTTACAGTCCCTTACACCCCTCGCGAACGGTGTCGCTGAGAGAAAGAATAGAACCTTACGGGAGATGGCAAATTATATGATATAGTCTCGAGCTATGAGTTCTTCATTTTGGGCTGAGGCAATCAATTGTGCCAATTATATTCAGAATCGGGTGCCTCATAAGGCATTGCGACATATGACTCTTGAGGAGGCTTGGACCCATGTCAAGCTTGATGTTTCTACATTCTGAGTTTTTGGTAGTGAGGCTTGGGCATTTATTCCAGATGCTCACGGAAAGCCATGGAGAGAAGAGCCGACCACTCATATTTGTTGGCTACTGTGAGGATGTTAAGGCATACAAGTTGTTTGATCCTGATTCTAGAGAGGTCTTGTTTCAGCGGATGTCCAGTTTGATGAGCGCTATCCTTAGATGGATTCTCCATCACCAACTTCTCCCTCATTGCCTACTCCTCCCTCTTCATCTCTTGAGGATTACTTATCTCTTGAGGATGATATAGATGATGATCCACCATCTCCACCACCACCAGTTGCTCCACATTTTCCTACGTGGGCTCGTGCTACTATTGAGGTAGCTATTTCTTTGGTAGGTGATCCTTCAGATACTCGTCGTACTCGTGCTCAGACATCTGGTTCTAGTCTTTTGAGTCATGCCATTTCAGATGATCCTCAAAAGTTTTCGGAGGCGACAGGTCACCGTGAGTGAGATAGGGCCATCAATGAGGAGTATTCTTCTTTGATGAAGAATCATACTTGGGATCTTTGTCCTCTTCCTAAGGGAAGAAAGTTGGTTCGGTGCAAGTGGGTGTACCGTACCAAGTATGTTGCAGATGGTTCTATTGATAAGTATAAGGCACGTCTTGTTGCGAAGGGGTTTTCTTAGGTAGAGGGTATTGACTACTTCGAGACCTTTGCTCCTGTCGCCAAGATGAACTCTATACACCTTGTACTTTCACTTGCAACTTCACAGGGATGGACAATGTTTCAAATGGATGTGAAGAGTGCTTTCTTGCATGGAGACCTACATGAGGAGATCTATATGGAGCAACCTCAGGGATTTGTGCAGGACGCTTCTTTGGTTTGCAGACTTCGGCGTTCATTGTATGGTCTCAAACAAGCCCCTTGGGCTTGGTATGAGAAGATGGACTCTTTCTTGCTTTTCTCTCACTTCTCACGCTGTCATTCCGATCACATATTATATATTCAGCGTCAGGAGGGTGATCTTTTGATTCTTGTGCTATATGTAGATGATCTCATTCTTACAGGTAGCTCATCCTCCATGATTTAGAGTGTTCAAAGAGCTTTGATGGAACAGTTTGAGATGACAGATCTCGGTCTTCTGCACTTCTTTTTGGGTCTTCAGGTTATTCAGTCTTCGGATGGGATTTCCATATTTCAGGAGAAGTATGCTCTTGATATGCTTTAGTGATTTGGCATGCTTATTGCAAGTCTTCCCCCACTCCATTTCAGTCAGGTGTTGTTTTGTCCTCCACTTGTTCTACTCCTTCAGTGGATCCCACTTTATACAGGTAGTTGGTTGGCAGTTTGTTGTACCTGACGCATTCTCGTCCTGATCTTTCCTTTTTGGTTGGCCTTGTCTCTAGGTTCTCCCATGATCCTCATGAGAACCATTGGCAAGCAGTCAAACATATTTTGAGGTACATTCGGGGCACCACTCATTATGGCATTCACTACACTTCAGGATCCCCTCACATCATTAGCTTCACTGACTCCGATTAGGCTAGTGATGTCAATGATCGGAAGTCTACTTCTGGCTTTGTTTTTTGCCTTGGTTCTGGTCCTATCACATGGTCTTGCAAGAAGCAGTCTGCTATTGCACTATCATCTACAGAGGCTGAGTACCGAGCAACAGTATTAGCCAGTCAGGAGGTTTTATGGCTTCGGTAGTTGATGACAGATTTTGGGGTTCCTCCAAATAGTCCCACTATTCTTTGGTGTGACAATCAGAGTGCCATTCACATTTCTCGCAACCTAGTGGAGCATCAGCGGACAAAGCACATTGAAATCCACATGCACTTCATCAGACAGTTGATTCGGGATGTTCTCTCATCTTGGAGTACATTCCTACAGAGGAGCAGGTTGCAAACATCTTCACTAAACCTTTGGCATCTCTGCATTATCTTCATTGCGCTCCATGCTTGGGGTGAAGGAAGTTTTCCTTGGGGGGTCTCAGTGAGGCCTTCCTTCATGTTTTTCTTTCAGCATGGTTCTTTATCTCTTTTTTGGAGAGGAGTTTTTTCCCACTGGGTTTTCTCCTTTACTTCGCTTTATAGAGATTTTGTTTTTTTTGGGTACCTGATCAGGCCATGTTGTCGGGACCCACAGTTGCATTGTAGTTCTTTTGCTTTCTTCTTCATTGTAGCTCATCTTAAGGGGGGGTGTTAGAGTAAAGTAATTAATTAACTTTACTCTCCTCTTAAGACTTCACTTTATGCACATATATTAGTCATTTAATAATTAATATTAATTATTAAATGCACTCACCTTTAGGGTTAGGGTTTCCTTTCGGTTTAGATCTCTTTTTATAAGGATTGATCTCTTGTATTCTATTCTCTCAATGTTCATTTCAGTCTGATAATACATTCTTGCATATTGTCAAAGCCAAACCCTTGTTTTTTGTTCTCTCTCTTTCTATGTGATAAGTTCTTGCATGCAGGTGTTCGTTGGGTTCTGTGGATGTCTTTCTCAAATCCTACAGTGCTTACACTTTGGTTTTACACATATGGTTCGGTTTGATGCTTTTGACTTGTGGATTGATGCTTCCATTGTAGGTGGTAGGTATATAATATTTTTGCACTTTTGCTTTGTGTTTTGACACTTTTTTTTCTTTTGTGATTTTTGATTAATCCTATATCTAATTTGTTTCCTAACAAAGTGGTGTAGCTATTTTATCTTGTCAAAGTGAGAAAATCAAACTGCTAACATATTTCTTACAAGTTTGCATGTCAAAGTATTTTGCTTTTCACTAATTTAAGAACTAAATTAGTTAGAGTGTAATTAATCTTGTTTTCTTTGTCTTTAAAATTTATGTTGATGTATGCTCTCCCCTTGTGCCTAGTGTGATCTTAGGGAGAAAAAGTCTCACTCCTTTCATTGTTTTAGATTAAATCCCAATGAGTGTTAATTGTGTGTATGCTCTCACCTTGTGTTTCATGTAATTTTGGGTGATAAAAAACATTTTATAATTCCTTTCCCATTAAGAGTCCTACTTGAGGATTTCATCACCCCAAGGGATGAACTCAACCACACTTTCTAATGGTGTATATAAAGAGACGTAAGAATGAAAGTTGTACCTCAATCTAGTCACATCATGTTTGATGAATCCTTGAGGCCCTCCATGATTCAAGACAAAAATGAAGGGTTGGTCCAAGCATATTGCTCGCGACCCACACTTGTTAATGTGCTAGGGTTCATGGATTTCCCCTAAATAAATTATAAATAAAAGCTTAAGACTTTGGCCATCTCTTAGTGTGGTGCAAGAGATGCATATTTCCCCCTTGAAGTTACTCACAATGTGCTTCCATGTGGTGAGATAGAATTAACCAAGGTAAAACATTTGACCACCTTTGGTAAGGGGTAGGATGTGTACACGACTACCCCTATTGTCCATTCATAGGTAGATAATATCAACCTTTGTGCTATGGGTCCATACTAAGAGATGAAGCTATATAAATAATTTTAGGGACTATTCTCATGTGGTTGGCATGTCTTCATATGATAAACCAATAAAAGTCCCTTGAAAAGTCAAGTCAACCATTGTATATTTTTGTGTGAAAATCTCTTGCCAAATCACCAACACAATCAAGCTTAGCAATTTAGCACTGATAGCACTTTCACCCTATTAGTCAATGCCCGTGCCTGTCAGTGCTTCTGCTTTGTCAATGCTTGTATATTTTGACACATTTGATCTGTCCTTTAACACTTCCATTCTAGTTCAACATTTCCAACCAATGTTTCATTGCTTGCACTATTTCACCAAAAAGCCATTAGTCAAACTTGTTAGTTTGAAACATTAGACCTTGTTGATAGAAACTTTAGCATAGGTAACCTTAGAGAGTCCTAAGATATCTATTAAACCATCCCAACATCCAAACGATTTTCGCTTCTCCATACCATAGCATAGTTAACATTACACCTTCATTGACCATAAACCTTCCTAAACATTCACATATCTAATCCAATTAGAATTTTCACCCTCCTTGTTTGATTTGAACTTAGATTAGACATCCATCAACCTTCATAGATAACTTTTTTTTTTCAAAACTTCCACTTTGTCATTTCAATCATAAACACAACCATTTGCCTTCCATTTTGGACTTAGGACTCATAGACAATTCCTAAATCTTCTATTGGAATTTGATCATTTAAAACTTACATCTCCATCTTCAATCATCTTCAAACAAAGCCAAAACCATTATCCAAAAGAAATCAAAATAAAAAAAATCAAACTTGTCTAAAACTCAAATCTTGATCTTTAAATCCCTCATCTCTAGCTTGCATATTGCTTGAGAACTTCTCTATCTCAAGTAGTGTGTTAAGTTGGCCTTTATCAAATTTGGATATGTTATCTTAGGAATTTGGAAACTCCTAGGTTAATGGACTCCAAAATTATCATCCAATTTTTCTTATGAACTTGCCTATCCTAAGTAAGAAAAGATAAAATCCTCTACATGCCTAATCACAAAGGATCTAGATTTACTTGAAATAATTTTGATTTTCATCCACCATTATCTCTTAGTCTTCCATAACAACACTATCCCAAAATCAACTTAGTCCAAAGTCCAAAACCTTCCAATCTAAATCACAACCATCATCCCAACACATTCTAACCTTACTAGTCCTCAAAACTAAAACATTTAAGTCCAAGATCATCATTTATCCTAAAACCCAAAAAAATCAACCTCTATAACCTCCATTTCACACATCAAGACAAATCTAACTAGGAACACCTTTGCATGCTACTTACAAGGTCCCAAAATAATAAGCTAATGAAGTCAAACACTTAACCATTATAATGTCTAAGGAATTTTTTGACCCAAAAACACAAGGTGAAACCACATACCAACTTGCATCTCTTGAAGCAAAAAATATAGATGAAACTCTTGTAGTGCAACTCAAATATTCACCAAGGTTACACGAGTTTGCCCAAAATTTGACAAACAATGCATTTAATGGAAATACTTATTGAAGCAAACTCAAAGTGGTGCAAAAATTCCACCAGATTTCAACATATCACAACTTAGAAGACAAGAACCCCCATCCATAACAACCACAACATCCAATAACCCCTTATACAATTTATGGGGACCACAACCACTTCAACTATCTAGCAAACCCAAACTTTCACATACACTAAACCTTTCACAATCCCTTCAACTATCTCACCTCATCTCACAAAAATCCTACCCAACCCCTCTACATAACTTAGGGTCACAATACCTACAAGTATAGTTCACCCTAGTACACATACTACCGCACCTCAACCACCCCTAAATCAATCATCAAACTTCATCCAATAACTTCAACTACCTCAAACATCCATTCCACCCCTTAAAATTTTAAAAACCTCTCACACCCCTTAAAATTTCACATGTTGCACATCCTCCCTCATAACACAATATACCTCACACAAAAATTAAACCCAACCTCAAGTCTATACATTAACCCAAAATCCTCACACCAAAACCTACAACATTCATATTCAACCTACATCCCAACATCATAATACCAACAAACACCACCCCTTAACCAACAACACATTAACCCATATAACTCCACATATTTAGCATACACATCTCACAACCCTAGCCCCATTAACTCTATTGCATAAGAACTACAATATGTAAGAAACATGAGCTAAATAATTTAAATAGGACATCAAAATAAACCTTAAACATTCAACAATATATGTCCTTATCCCTTTGAAAGATCCATCACTATGGTTCTCGTCCCATAAAATTTTGAAATTCTCAAATCTGATAAATACAAAGGGGAAGAGAGATCCTAGAGAACACATTAAATAATTCTACGTAGCATGTGAATAGGTCTCTTACAATGAATATCTCATGAGATTGCTTTATAGAAGATTAGGAGGATAAGCATTGGAATGGTTTATCCAACTTCCACATGGCTCTATCACCACCTTTAAGGACTTAGATGAAAAAATTGTTGCACATTTATCCTACAACATTGAACATGAAATAATTATGTTAGATTTGTAAAACACAATAAAGAAATGGTGAGATACTTGTTTCCTTCTTGTAACAATGGAGACACCTTGCTAGTAGATTCCCATGGCCCATCCTTAAAAAAAATTGGTCACCATATTTGTCCAAAAATTGAATCGAAATGGGTTCACTTGCAAATTCAATATTTAACTCCTTTTATGAGATCATAGACAAATACATAACCATAGAGAGGGCCCTCATCACTAGATAATTGGTTAAGATATACAAAGAATCTAAAGAAAACAACAACAATCAATCCAAAAAAAAAACCCCGTTTTTGAGCCAAAAACAAAAATGTAATCAATGATAGTGCAATTGATGCCAAACATGTTCAAAATATCCGAACACCATCATATTCCCAAAGTAATTTAAATTTCCAAACTATCCAAAACAATGCCATTTTTCCACAAGGACAACCCAAGCAAAACACTAACCCCAAATGCAAATACACTCCATTGGGATAACCTATGGAGGTAGTTCTCAAAAAATTAGTCCAAGAAAATTTAGTCAAATATATGATGAAATACAATTTGACAAAAAACAACCTAAACTCATGTGGTATAAAGATAACAAATATTGTAAAAACCATAGGGTCAAAGGTCATGATATTGTAAAATGTATGAAACTTAATAACTAATTCAATATCTTACCAATCAAGGTGAGATAGAAGTTGAATGCCATTCATCCAAATCCTTAAATAAACAATTAGGTATGTATAAGGACCATTTTTCTAAGCATGGTGAAGGTAAAGCCTCCATGTATAACAAGAGAATCACTCATAATCACAATAATAATGCCCATAGTTCCCCATACTACAATTCTATAGAGTTAAGGAATGTCACCCTCACATAGCCACCATGACCATCATAAGCTCTAATTGTGTAGTAACTACATGATGAGGTTGGATAACCATCCAAGGGTCTTCTTCTTCATCCACCCAACCATCTAACCAATACAACCTCTTAGATCACCTCGACAAAACCTCCTCTCGAATCTTCGTTTTAGAACTCCTCAAAACCTCCCTGATCCATAAAGAAATTATAGAATGATATTTACAAGAGTCATGTGTCCCTAATGACATTAATTCTAACCAATTCCAAGCCATGATAAGACACTTACATTCATAAAATAATGTATTATTCACTGAAAATGACCTTCCAACTTCCAAATAGTAGAAATCGAAAACAAATTGAATAACCAAGATCTTTTATGAGAGAGATAAGCTGTAAAACTGTAAATGAAATAACACAATTATAGACCTGAGATTCCAAGAGATGTGCAAATGTCAAGATTGTTGGAAATATGTGCCTCAAACAATACAAGCTGAAACCTCTATTAGAGCCAAGTCGATGTGACAGCTTCAATGTCTGGCCGACAAGCAGTTTGATTTATTATGTTTTGCATAGGTTGCTGTGACTTTGCAGGAGTCTTGCCAAAAGGTTACACTGTGGAGTCTATCGCTGTAACATGATGTATTCGTTATGACCTTAGAGTGCTCGGGAGATCTCTGGCCGACAGGCCATTCAATCGTGCATCGGGGAGATTCTTGGTGACTATGGTCTTCGGTGAAGCTAAAGGTTCTTGCTAAGATGTCTCAGCGAAGTGTTAATGTCTTTCCGACAACATTTACTCTGTAGTCTTCGGTGTAACTCTTGTCAAATGGTGGTCATCGGTGGAACACTGTGTTTTTGGTAAGAAGTCCTAGCGACTCTAATGAGTCTCGCCGATGTTGAAGAATCTTCGAGGTAACTTAATGATCTCAGGGAAACATCTTAGTGATAAGCTCTTGTCTTGTCGACTATTCTTTAGAGTTCGTTATGACTTAATCTCATTGGTATAATGTCACACCGAAAGCTATGAGTTTGGGCGACAACGATACATGTAGAGAACGTCGGCATGTGGTACTGGCGAGATTGATATGTTATGCTGACATAATGTTTTCTTCGGAGTGACTTGTGACATCAATATGAAGTCTCACCGAAGCTTGATACTTTTTTCGAATGAAATATTCATGTCTATATGACTTTGCTGTAACCTTTGATGTCTCGCTATGATCTCCTGGCGAAAGCGATAGGTCAGGGAGACTATGTGATGACTCGGTGTATCTCTTGAAGCTTGATAGAACATCCTGCGACTACGGTGACTCTTGGCGACATCGGTATGAAGTATATGTGGCATCAGCAAGACACTGTTTGTGTCTCACCAAGATGCCAGAGCATTACGAATTCTGTTGACCATCTGACTGTCATATGTGGAGTCTCGTGGATGAATTAGAGGAGTCGAATTGGAACTGTTGGGAGTCTGTTCATTGTGACGGTTCTGTGAGGAAGCTCACTGGACATGGAACAATAGAGATATACTCTATGATTGCAGATTATGATTGGTTGGTTCAATCAACAGTGGAGTGTGAAGAGTTCAAACAGTATCAGTGTGAATTCAATTATGTAAAGACTATAAACAGAAAAGGTTCCTATGCAATATTGTTAATGGTGATTGCTGTTGTATAATGACACCAAAAAGATAAGTCTGGAATTGTATGTAATTTCAATTACTGTAATACAAAGTGATTTCTCTTGGTGTGGTCGGTTTTTCTCCCGTAAGGGTTTTCCCACGTCTAGTTGGTGTTCTAGTGTGTTTGTCAAAACTCTGTTTTTTGTAATTTGTTTCATAGTGCATCTTAACTTGACTGTAATTGTAAAATTTTAAAGTGTATCTGCATTCTTTCCTGAGGTATTGATGTTAGGAGAATTGTTTTCTGCATCTAATTTTCCTTACCAGTGGTATCAGAGCCTGGCCAGTTGTGTTATCCTTGGGGGTACATTGGGTTTTTTGTGTCAATTCTATTTCAGTGGGAGTCTTGTAGAGATTGTTATTTCTGATTGCAGGTTAAGATGGCTAGTACATCTGGAAAGTTTGAAATAGAGAAATTCAATGGGAGTAACTTTGAGTTGTGGAAACTCAAGATGGAGGATCTTCTCGTTGACCGTGATCTTTGGATTGCTGTGGCTGGAGTGAAACCTACAGGCATGAAGCAAGAAGATTGGGACCTTGCAGATAGGAAGTCTAAGGGGCTAATAAGGCTCTATTTAGTAGACTCAGTGCTTCTAAATGTATATGAAGAGAAGACTACATCTTCCTTATAGAAGAGACTGGTGTCTATTTATCAGGGGAAGTCCTTGGTGAATAAACTATTCCTGAGGAAGAAACTATACTCTTTGAGAATGTAGGAAGGAGGGTCTGTAGCTGATCATTTGAACGCATTAACATGCTACTTGCTCAATTGACATCTGTTGGTGTAAAGACTAAAGAAGAGGATCACTATATGCTTCTATTGTGTTCTTTGCCAAGCTCATGGGATCATCTGATGATGGTGATTGGGAGTACAACATCTAGTTTCAAGATGGAAGATGTTGTTGCATCTTTGCTGTCAGAAGAGATGAGAAGGAAATCTTTTGAGATGGTGAAGGAGGCTCTTGCTATCAGAGGAAGGTCAAATGGGAAAGGCAAGAAGAAGGACAAGAAGTCCAAATCGAAATAAGAGGGGAGATCAAAGTCTCCTGGCAAGAAGTCCAAGGTGAAGTGTTGGAACTATGGGCAACCTGGTCATGTCCGAAAGGATTGTAAAGAGGAGAAAAAGAAGAAGAAGGGCTATTTCGATAATGCTTCTTCTCATAGTGATGGTGACGCCTTCATTGCAACCTTGGATACATAGGCATTAGATGATGTCTGGCTGATTGATTCTGGAGCATCATTCCACATGACATCTCACAGAGAATAGTTCACAAAGTATGAAGAATACAATGGTGGAAAGGTGTACCTAGAAAGTGATTCAACTTTGGAGATAGTTGGCTGTGGAAGAGTCAAAATACAATTCCCCGATGGCAGAGTGAAGGGAATCAATAATGTTATGCACATACCAAGTCTAGCTTGAAATCTATTGTCAGTAAGTATTCTGAATGATATTGGTGTACAAGTTACGTTCTCTAGAAATGGCTGCAAGATGACTAGAGGATCAATAGTGCTGGCTAGAGGTGCTCGAATAGGTACCTTGTACAAGCTGGATGCACAAGCTGTTCAATGTAACAGTGTCTCTTCGAAGTCACTGAAAGCTGCTCATGGAGGTAAAGAGGGAGATATCACTAATTATGTAAACTCTACGGAAGTAAAAATACCTGAAGAGAAGACTATGCTTTGGCATCATAGATTAGGCCACATAGGAGAGAAAGGTTTAAAAACCTTGAAGAACAAAAATCTTGTTGAGGGGCTTGAAGATTGTAATTTCGAATTTGAATTCTGTGAACACTGTATATATGGAAAGCAGCACCGTGTTTCATTTTATGACAGTCCTCATAAATCTTCTAGTTTGTTAGATTATATTCATTTAGATGTGTTTGGTCTAGTGAATGTTCCGTCATTGTCTAAATCAAGATACTATGTATCATTCATTGATGATTATTCAAGGAGAGCATTTGTATATTTTTTGAAAAGTAAATTAGAAGTGTTCAGTCGATTTAAGGAGTTTAAAAATCTTGTTGAAAATCAGACTGGTAGAAAAATAAAATGCTTAAGGACTGATAATGGCGGTGAATTTTGTTCTGATGAATTTGAAAGATACTGTAAAGACCATAGAATCAAAAGACACAAGACTACACCTTATACTCCACAGCAGAATGGAGTTGCAGAAAGGTTCAATAAGACAATGATGGAGAGAGCACGAAGTATGCTTAGTAGTGCTGGTTTGGAGGAGAAGTTCTGGGCTGAAGCTACTACTACTACATGTTACTTAGTTAATCGGTCTCCAAACTCTGCTTTTGTTGATAAGACACCTATGGAAGCATGGTCTAGTAAGAAGCCCTCTCTTAGACATATTAGAGTCTTTGGATGTGAAGCATATGCATATGTGCAAGATGTGAAAAGATCTAAGTTGGAGAACAAGGCTGTCAAATGTATCTTTATTGGCTATAGTGCTAACATTAAAGGATACAAGCTTTGGAATCTTGTTACAGAGAAGGTTGTATATAGTAGGAGTGTAATCTTTCATGAGTTGAAACCTTCCACTCTGGATCTGTAGTCAGAGACAAAGTCAGAAAACAATAAGGATGTAGCATTAATTCCTCCTACACTAGAGAAAGAGGAATTAGAAATTCAAAATGCACCTGAAACTGAGGAGAGCTCAAGCAGTTCTAAAAGTTCAGAAGAAGAAGAACAACCTTAGCCTTAGCCAGTGAGGAGGTCAACCTAAGAAAGGAAACAACCATATAGGTATGGGTTCTCATTGATTGATTCTACTTGTGCCTATTCTTTGATATCTAATACTGATGAGCCTCAGATTGTGAGAGAGGCATTTAAAATGTCTGATTTAGATTCTTGGTTGGAAGCCATGGAAGAAGAGATGGCATCTTTAGATAAGAATGAAACCTGGAGTCTGGTGCCCTTGCCTAAAGGCATAAAGGTTGTTGGCTACAAATGGGTATTTAAGAAAAAGTTTGGTTTGGATAGCAGTGTAGAAAAGTACAAGGCAAGACTGGTTGCAAAGGGTTATTCCTAGGTCGAGGGAATTGATTATGGGAAAATATTTTCTCCTATAGAAAAGCTGACGTCCATTAGATTTCTATTGTCACTTGCAACAACGTATGACTTAGAGGTTGAACAGATGGATGTGAAGACATCATTTCTTCATGGTGATCTTGAAGAAGAAATCTATATGTCCCAGCTTGAGCGCTTTGTTGAGAAAGGTAAAGAAAAACTGGTATGCAAATTAAAGAAGTCTTTCTATGGGTTAAAGAAATCACCTAGAATGTGGTACCAAAAATTTGATACATTTGTATTATCTTTGGGATTTGTGAGATCAAAATATGATCACTGTGTATATTATAAAGCTGAAAGTGATCAAGTACTTGTTATTACTCTTTATGTTGATGATATGCTATTCATAGGAAATAGCAAGTTAATGATTTCTGATCTTAAGTCTCAGTTGTCTGCTAAGTTCAAAATGAAGGATCTTGGTGCAGCAAGGTATATTCTGGGGATGGAGATAACTAGGGATAGGAAGAATAGAAAGCTTTGGCTCAGTCAGAGTAAGTATATCAGGACTGTTCTTGAGAGATTTTGTATGAATGATTGCAAGTAGTTAGTTGTTCCAGTCATGCAGGGAACGAAGCTATCTGTTGAGGACTATCCAAAATCTCCTACTGAGATGGAGGAAATGACCAGTGTGCCCTATGCTAGTGTTGTAGGTAGTCTTATGTATGCAATGGTCTGTACAAGGCCAAACATTTCCCGAGAAGTGGGAGTATTTAGTTGATTTATGGCTAATCCAGGAAGAACGCATTGGGATGCTGTGAAGAGAGTGTTTAGGTATTTGAAGGGAACTTTAGATTTTGCTGTGTTACCATGGGAATTTGGTTGAATCATAGAGGACTCTCATCATTTTTGGTTATGTAGATTCTAATTGGGCAGGGGACATTGACAGCAGGAGATCTACCAGTGGATACATTTTCATGATGAATGGTGGTGCAGTGAGTTGGATGAGCAAGCAGCAAGTTGTAGTCACTTTGTCCACTACAGAGGCTGAATATATGGCAGCTACTCATGCTTGTAAAGAAGCTGTATGGTTGAAACATTTGTATTCTAACATTGGTTTTGATGCAGGGGAAATAACAATTTTATGTGACAGTCAGAGTGCCATTTGTCTGGCAAAGAACCCTACTTTCCATGCCAGGACAAAACATATAGACGTATAGTACCATTTTGTAAGAGATATGGTTGAGGATGGAAAGGTCAATTTGGAAAAAGTTGATACTCTGGAGAATGTTGCAGATTCATTGACGAAGCCAGTGAGCACAGACAAGTTCAGGTGGTGTGCCAGTTCAATGGGCCTTAGTGCCCATGATTTTCAGTAAGTATTTTTTGTGCTCTAGAGGTGCCTATATGATCTTCGTCAAGTGGGAGATTGTTGAACATATGTGCCTCAAACAATATAGGTTGAAACCTCCATTAGAGCCAAGTTGGTGTGATAGCTTTAATGTCTGGCCGACAAGCAGTTTGATTTATTATGTTTTGCATAGGTTGCTGTGACCTTGCAAGAGTCTTTTCGAAAGGTTACACTGTGGAGTCTATCGCTATAACATGATGTATTCATTATGTCCTTAGAGCGCTCGGGAGATCTCTGGCCGATAGGCCATTCAATCGTGCATCAGGGAGACTCTTGGCGACTATGGTCTTCGGTGAAGCTAAAGGTTCTCGCTAAGATGTCTCAACGAAGTGTTAATGTCTTGCCGACAAAATTTACTCTATAGTCTTTGGTGTAACTCTTGTTGAATGGTGGTCATCAGTGGAACACTATGTTTTTGGTAAGAAGTCCTAGCGACTCTGATGAGTCTCGCCGATGTTGAAGAATCTTCGGGGTAACTTAATGATCTCAGGGAAACATCTCGGCAATAAGCTCTTGTCTTGCTGACTATTCTTCGGAGTTCATTATGACTTAATCTCATCGGTATAATGTCACACTGAAAGCTATGAGTTTGGGCGACAACGATACATGTGGAGAACGTCGGCGTGTGGTCCTAGCAAGATTGATATGTTATGTCGACAAAATGTTTTCTTTGGAGTGACTTGTGACATCGATATGAAGTCTCACCAAAGCTCGATACTTTTTTCGAATGAAATATTCATGTCTATATGACTTCGCTATAACCTTTGATGTCTTGCTATGATTTCCTAGCGAAAGCAATAGGTCAGGGAGACTGCGTGATGACTCGGTGTATCTCTTGAAGCTCGATAGAAAATCATAGCAACTATGATGACTCTTGGCAACATCGGTATGAAGTATATGTGGCATTGGCGAGACACTGTTTGTGTCTCACCGAGATGCCAGAGCATTACGAATTCTGTTGACCATCTGACTGTCATATGTGGAGTCTCGTGGACGAATCAGAGGAGTCAAATTGGAACCGTTGGGAGTCTGTTCATTGTGAGAGTTCTGTGAGGAAGCTCGACGGACATGGAACAATAGAGATATACTCTCTGATTGCAGATTGTGATTAGTTGGATCAATCAATAGTGGAGTGTGAAGAGTTCAAACTGTATCAGTATGAATTCGATTATGTAAAGACTGTAAACATAAAAGGTTCTTGTGCAATATTGTTAATGGTGATTGCTATTGTATAATGACACCTGAAAGATAAGTCTGGAATTGTATGTAATTTCAATTACTGTAATACAAAGTGATTTCTCTTGGTGTGGTGGGTTTTTCTCCCGTAAGGGTTTTCCCACGTATATCTGGTGTTCTAGTGTGATTGTTAAAACTCTATTTTCTATAATCTGTTTCATAGTGCATCTTAACTTGACTGTAATTGTAAAATTTTAAAGTGTATCTGCATTCTTTCTTGAGGTATTGATGTTAGGAGAATTTTTTTCCGCATCTAATTTTCCTTACAAAGATGACAAGATTGCATTAGGAGCTCAAAGTAAATCTACAAAATAATGACTGCATGTATCAAGGTGCATGCATACCAAAGTATGCAACAATGCAAGAGTATATGTTTAATGGCCATTTTTCTATTATATTATTATAGTGTTTTCTAATTTCTGGGTGTGGCCCAAGACTCTTTGATATTTTGGGCTCTACTCGTGTGACTCTCGAGGTGTGCCTTCTTACCACCCTCCTTTTTTTATTAATATGTGTATTTCTATCGTTTATTAATATAGATATAGATGCTTATTCATAAAAAAAAATACAAGCTAGGTAGTGAGTTTATATAGAACTAAGGAGATGATGGAGGTGGCAAATCCAATCAATAGGGATTAACCACCAAAAGTGGAGAAGGCCACTAAAAGTGGAAAGTGTTCCACCCTTTAAGGAAGGGGACATCATCACTTATCTCCTAGTTATTAAATGATAAACTTACTTTATTATCCTAAGAAAGCTTAATAAAAGTGTAGGAAAAACCTAGGACTAAGGGAAAATAAATTAACCAACTAGGAAAATAAAAACCTACACCAATACCCCCCTTAAGCACAACTTAGGAGGATGTAAAAGATGATGGGTCCTGAAAAATGAAGCCATGTTAGGTACCCATTTACATATAAGATTCCCCCCCAAGAAGAAGAAGCCCCTTCCCCCAAAAAGGAACTATGGCCTCCATAATAGAGAGAGAGAGAGAGAGAAATGAAGTGGAAGGACAAAGAATCCCCCCCAAGGAGATGCAATGGTAGATACTCAAAACTAGATGTAGAAGATGGTGACAACATTCCTCCCCTTAGGAAGAAAAAAAACCAAAGGTGTATGTGAGATATCTTCCCAATCCTAAAAAGAATGTGTAGGAAGAAAATTCAAGATGTATGGAGTCTCTAAACTCAGCTCAAGTGTCTCCATGTTGATTTTGAAGGTTCCCAAAATCAAATCAGGTGTTCTAGGCTACATTGCTGAAAATAAAACTTAGAATATCCTAGAGATTGATGTAGAACACCATCCAAAGACTCAAGTATCTCCTCTGAAGATGTCTCCCCCAAACATTGATCCAAAGTACCACACTCATGTCAAAATGTAACAAATGATCATGTAGAGAATGAACAAGAGGGTCAAAGTGTTCCCTCACAACAACTAAAGAAGAATCGACTTCTTCAAAGAGAAGATGAATACAATCAATAGTGTCTCCTAAATATGCATAATCTGTCTCCATAAACAAGTCTAAAATCCTTGTCAAGAGATCATCCCAAGCTGAATATAAAAGACAATTTATGTCATGCTGCAAAGAATGATTAGATGCTTTTCAAGAAGCAATAATAGACTTTGAAGTAGCAACAGATGCAAGGACAAAAGAGTCATCCTCAAAGAGAAGACATATGTCCTTAATAGTGTCATCTAGATCCAAAACAAGGGACTACAAAAACTAAGAAATGTCTAGTAGAAATTGGTCCCAATGGACTGGATCCAAAAGACATAAATGATCCTGTTGCAATGAATCACTGGAGGCTCTCAAAGAAGAATCTTTGGAATCTAAAGCTACAACAAGTATGTGTGATGGGGTATCAATGAAGCGATCATCCACACAAGATGTGTTCACACAAGATGAGGCAACATAAGTCTTAGTATCATCCAAAATAGCCTAGTTCTCCAAGGAAACATCACTTTCAGATGAAGATCCAATGTCTCCATACAACTGTTAGATGATGGTCCAAGCAATGAAAGGACACTCAGTCTTCTCTACATGATGTAGAATATCCTCAAAAATAGTAAGGCATATTAGTCCATAGACCATGTTGTTATTGTTAAACCATGTATTCTTCTAATTATAGTCACTTGGCTTAGGAATGAGTCCAAGGAGATAGGGTAGTAGATCCTGCTCAAGGAAATGATTCTTTATCCCTTGTTTCTAGGACAAATAGTTTTCTGAAGTTAGCTTGACAATAAAAGGATGAAAATAATTTTTAAGAGACATTCTTAACCCCTCCATAAATGTAACTTTATCTTAGTTTGTGATTACAAATTGCTTGCATAATCCACCCACTATTGATTCAAAAAATCCACTTTAAATGAATGTAAAAAGAGACATCGAGAGACACCCCACTTTCCACTAGTCTCAAAAATAACCCCCCCAAGATATTTCAATGTTGGCACTTTATGATTAGTGCATTTACAAAGCCTTTTCCAAGATACAATGCTCAATAGGCCCACATTGGCCAAAAATGAACTTGATACAAAATATAGAAAAAATATTCTTGTAGTTGTCTAGTGCTCTTCAATACCTTTCCAATGCCTATTTGTTTCTAAAAAATGGAGCTTTGAGGTGAAAATTATGGCTTGTTGAAGAAAAATGAAATAACAGCTTCAACTTGCAATATCTAGCAGAAAAAGGAAAAAATTATTTTCAATACCCATGTGGATGGAAATCACTCGTCTCCAACATTTCAATGATATCTTGTTTTCCAAAATGGACACCGTGGCAAAAAGTTATAATTTTTTTTTAAAATGGTTGAATAAACATTTGCCAAAAATTGAATTCATATAAAATAGAAATTTTTTATATGAGAATAGGGGTTTTTGGGCCATCCAAACACATGAAAATGTCCATTTGGGCCGAAAATGCTCCTACAAAAAGCTGTTCACCATATCTGAGCTTCAAACCCTTGTTTGCTACTATGTCATATGGTGGCCAAATTCAGTAAAATAAAAGCCAATTATGAATTTCTTGAGTTTCCTGAATGCAATGAGACAGTAAAAAATGCTACGACTATAGCCAAAATAGGTGCAATCACCAAATCTCACAAAACACATGCAAATATAGGATTAAAAAATCTTCATAATTCCTTTTTGATTCTCTAGATCATATTGAAACACAAGAGAAGAACATATGGGAATTTACAAGATCACACAAAAAAATCCAATCTCTTAATCAAGAATCCAAGAACTCAAAACTCTCAAAATCTAAGCTCTGATACTATGTTAGAAATCTGAAATAGATTGAATAACCAAGATCTTCTATGAGAGAGATAAACTATAAAACTTTAAATGAAATAACACAATTACAAACTTGAGATTCCAAGAGATGTGCAAATATCAAGATGACAAGATTGAATTAGGAGCTCAAAGCAAATCTGCAAAATAATGACTACATGCATCAAGGTGCATGTATGCCAAAGTATGCAACAATGCAAGAGTATATGTGAAAATACAAGCTAGGTAGTGAGTTTATATAGAACTAAGGAGATGATGGAGGTGGAAAATACAACCAATAGGAATTAACCACCAAAAGTGGAAAGTGTTCCACCCTTTAAGGAAGGGGACATTACATTACTTATCTCGTAGTTATTAATCAATAAACTCACTTTATTATCCTAAGAAAGCTTAATAAAAGTATAGGAAAAACCTAGGACCTAGGGAAAGTAAATTAACCCACTAAGAAAATAAAAACCTACATCAACACCAAATCCTCCCATAATAAGGCCCTTCACATCAAAGCCATCATCCATAGACACAAAATAAAACAAGCATTTATAGATGGCAAATGAGACTTAATCTTATGTACCTTCAACTTAATAAAACATTTGGGATATTTTGAAGGAACTATGGATCCCTAGAGAAAAATAACTATCAAAATAAGATGATGTGGAATGAAAATTTGAAGGAACCATCAAGTTGTCTATACAAGTTTGGCTTGTCACCATAGAGACCTTGTTCCAAGTCCTAGACCTTTATCTCCCATATAATGTTCTCCTTGAATGACCATGGATACATGCCATGCAAGTTGTCCCTTCTACATATCACCTGATCTATATAGGGATCTAGGACTTATTGCTTACAGAATGCTTAAACGTAAAAGATCAATTATTACAACGTTTAACTTAAGTGATTACAAATTAAATGCTCAAATGAATAATGAACATAACATAATTAAATAAATGACAAGATAAACTGAGAAAGAAAAGAGAGAAGAATAGAGAGACGAAACCAATTGATAACGGAGTTCGTCCCTAAGGACTACGTCTCCGGGTCCCTCTCCAATGGAGGACCGATCCGATTAGCTCCTAAAATCAGTTACAATTGAGGCAGCATCATCCCCTTCAAGCACATCAAAAGCACAACATTACTTCGATATACAGGAACAATGCAAATCATCTCTCGAGCATTCTCTTGTTCTCCACCTGGACTTGTAAAATCAAAGGCCTATACCCCCTTTTTATACAAAAAACTTGCCTAATCAGGCCTAACCACCAAGATAAACACATATCTCCCTCTATCAGTTCGTATCATGACTGGTTTATCCTCTGCAATCTTCTTGTTTTGGGTGGTTACAGTGTATCTTATCTATTTGGCTTAATATGCCTTTTTGTTAAGGCTCGGCCAATAAACGCTCAACAAAATAAACTGCTGCCACTATAATATTAGAAAGTCTTGCGTGGCGCAGTGGTTACAAATCTTTTTGTTATATCGGTGGTCGGCGGTTCCAACCCCGCCGACTACGTTTTACCCCTAATTCCAAAAACTTAAAACAAGAAAACCGACCGAAGACCATACATAGAGGCGGCACCCGCTTGCGGTGCAACGGTTAGACTCCCGGCCGTTCCGCAGGGGATCCCGGGTTCAAAACCCGTTACCAATTTTGTTCCAACGGCAAAACAAACACGCGAATGACGAGCACAGCGACATTGCCACGTGTCAGAGGATGATTGACCAGAAACCGCCACGCTGTCTGCTGACGAGGACACCCGTAGTGCCAACTCGGTGCCGCGTGTCAAACCCCTGTTCGATGAACATGCTGACTCATCCATCCACGTGTCGTGATCTAACTCGCCGGAATCTGCCACGTATGCTGCCACGCTAGAGTACGGTGAGCCACGTCACCTGTACGGACGGACACGTGTCAGCCAATGATTGGTCCGTACAGATGACTCATTTGCCATGTGTTTCACTGGAATTCGACTATGTGGAATCCGTACAGTACGGACGATCTACTGATGTCATCATCCGTACAGTCAGCTCAAAAATCAACTCGAAACTTTGACTGCTTGTAACTCGAGCGTATGATGTCGAATTTCAACGAAACGAACGCCGTCGGAATCGTCTCGACGAGCTCTTCGCGATGACGCTACTTTTGTCGACTTCTGAGATGATTATTTTTTTCACCTTCTGGACACCCCTGAAGCCAGTTTGACTGGAAGTTTGACTGGCTATAACTTGCACAAACGGAGTCCTTTTCAACCCGTTCAAGTTGCGTTGGAACCAAGACGTCGTTCTCTTTCTAATGAACTGAAATCTGGAGCATTGGGAACACTTCAATTTTCACTGAAAAATTGTCCCCCGGATCATCACCAATGCCTCAAATTCCCACACAACAAAAAAGTCACCATTCTTTCCAATCCTAACCCTTCCAATATTGTAAGTTATTGAAGGAAGATATAATAATTTTTAACATTTTCCAACTAACAACATCACATCTCCATCACCATCCTAAATAGATCCATCTACACTCGCATCTACCTCAACCTCTCACACTCCCATTCTTGAGATTAAGTCTAGCATTATCAACAAAGGATGTGAGAATACAATATTTAAGATTCCTTTTATGTGGGAAATCTCCCACAATCTCTAAAGTCATATGATCAACCTCAAATCTCTAAGTCAACAACTATAATCTCCTTCAAAAGTAGGCCAACTATATTTCAACTATGGGATTTTTAGAAAAAGAAACTCTTGAAGGTGATATATCTATTGGCATATGGCTTCTAGTGTTTTCATTGATGGCAATTGAAGTCATTTCCATGGTCCACAGTTCAGTATCTAGTCATATCGATAGATAAATTGTAATACTATGTGTTATCTGTAGAATACTTGAAGAACAGGGTATCCGGTCAATCAATTAATCTGTCTACTTCACCAGATCATCGTTTTGAGTTGTGGATCCTCAATATTTCTTGTTGAGCATGTATGTTATCTTATTACTGAATTTTGTGGTGTTGCATTAGTTGTTGTATGAGCTTGGAGGTCTGGTAGGATGTTTTTTGTCTATTTGCTCATTGTAGCCAACCTAATGAATGTGGCGCGTTGTGGATGTGTAAAGTGAAATTATTATTTTTTTATGTTCAAACATTTAATTATGGGTCCCAGCTATAGTCTAGCCGACTTGTATGGGTACGCACCAAAATTGTTCATGATTTGGGTCGATAGTTGATAATATTTCCAAGTTTTATTAAGGCCGACCTATAGCAATTTTATTTCTAGATTCAGATATATCTAAGAGATTCAATATATCATTTGGTATGCAAAAAATAAGTGTGGTAGTGAGTAGTAAACATCAAAAGGGCGATTAGGTGATTATGCACAATTTCACTTGTGCATTAAGATTTTTGTAGTGTGAGTTGTGTAGAGCAGAGTAGAATTGTTGAATCAGTCAGAAGGATAGAAGATTATCTACAGAGCTTGATAGGAACTGCAATCAGGCATTGAAGATGCTATTTCATCAGTTCACTCTTTTGGATCTATTCCAAATAATTGTAGGGCAGTGAGCCCATCCATTTTGAACAGTGAGATCTAGGAAGTGAGCTTGGATGCAAGTGCATTCCCATTTTGTACTTTTCATTTTGGGTATACTCATATTATATTGTGGATTGGCCATCCACCATGGTTTTTCCCCTAATAGGGTTTCTACGTAAATTTTTTGGTGTTATGGGGTTGTGATTATTTTCTGTTGATGCATGTTTCTTTTGTTGAATGGTTAAGTTATAATAATAAAATTGAATTTTTGCACAACATTGATTCACCCCCCCTCTCAGTGTTGCTTGTTTCCAACAATTGGTATCAGAGCTAGTTCTTTGGAAGAAGTCTTACAGCTTGGGGAGATCTTGGAAGGTTTTTTTAAATAGATACAAGCAGTCTTCAAGAATAACTTATGGTGGCCCTAGATGATCTTGACCAGATAAAATTTGAGAATCAAGAACTGCAAGAAAATCTTGAGAATGCAAAAAATTTCATTCAATCACTGGAAGAAAAAAACAATGAATAAAGGGAGAAAAGAGAGGAATTGTGTGGTCAACTCAAACAAAAGAACAAAAGCGTGGAAGATGAACAACTCAGTCTGGCTTTGAAAGAGAAAATAGAAGAATGTGAAAAGTTTTCCAAAGAGAATGCTGCCTTGAAGCGTGAAATAGAATCTATCATGATAAGAATGGCCAAGGAGATTGAGGATAGAAAGGAGAATGGAGAAAAGCTTGCACAATCTTTGAAAGAAAAATCTAAACAATGTAGCTAACTAGATAATGAATTGGAGCAATCCAAGAATAATGAAGAAGTGCTTGAAAAGCAGCTTGATGATCTCAGAGATGAACTTGCTACTGCAAATGAGTATAAGGAGAAATTCAAAGCAAGCTCAACCAAACTTGATGAACTGATCAAAGTTCAAAGGACTGATGGTGATAGATGAGGTCTTGGATATGAAGAAGGAGAAATTTCTAGGTCTAAACAAAAGAATTCCAGACAAGGAATATTTAGAAAAGGAAATAAGATGAAAGAAGCCAGAAGAAATCCGATAAGGCAACCAAATGCTCAAAGATTCAATGGCTATTGCTATGTTTGCAAAAAAACTAGTCATATGGCTTCTCAATGTAGGAGTAGAATGAATACAGGTAGACCATCATTTTCAAGTCAGTGTTTTAATTGCTATAAGTATGGTCACAAGTCAAGTGAATGCAAAATTGTGATAAATAAATTTCATACAAATGTCAAATGCTATGCATGCAATAGATTTGGGAATACTGCTAACCAATGTAGATCTAGACAAAGTTAGTGGAACAGTTGGCCTAGATAGAGAAATGATGTGTGCTACAACTGCAAAAATTTGGCCACATTGCTTGATTGTCCGGTAAAACAAAACATGCAACATGATGTTAAAGGGAAAGGAAAAGTTACTACTGATGTGATAAAAAATGAAATTCAGAAGAAATGGGTGAAGAAGAATCCCTCTATAGAAGGAAATGTGCCAGCACCAGAAGCAACTTTTGGCAATTCCTTAGGGAATTAATTTTAGGTCTCTGGCATAGGGGGAGCTATCAATAAAAACTCCTAAACCCCCTTCTGTAGGTGAATGATACTGGAATCCAGATGTGTCAAGTAGGAGAGTTGATTCTTTTCAAATGTTGTTCGACCAGTTAGAAGCATTAGTGAAGAATATTGGAGATCTGCATAAGAGTCATCTATCTCAGTGACTGAAAGGAAGGAAACCAAATGAGTTAGGGCAAGGGAATTTATTGCAAACTAAAGGAGTTAGGTATGTGGGAAATAAAAGAATGGCTTCAACCCTCATTTTTCATATTGTATATGAAGAAACATGGTTTGGAGAGCTATGACGTGATCATTGCCAAACTGTGGAGAGATTCAAGCATAAAGGAGAATCTGCGATCAAATTACGTTTCATCTCTGAAAGGTATTTATTGAAAAACCTGTAAATTTGTGTGATTGCAATCATGTCCACTCCTTTGGTAGTCAAAGTTAAGGATAGGATGCATCCAAAATTTAAATGGCATCCATATAAGTCCATAGATATAGAGCCCTTAGGTGCATTTTGATCAGTTTCATACAAATTCTTGCATATTGAGGATATTAGGGCTTATGTGCATGCAAACATTGAAGATTTGGGAACCTCTCATTTGATGGATTTGTACTTTCATCATATCATTCAAGAAGATTTTATTGTGAAACCAAAATTTAAAACCCTAGAAGAAAATAAATTTGTGCAATTTGCAAAATTTTCCATATTTGAAGAAGATGAATGGGTTCGATATGTGTTGAGCTGTGTCCATGATGAATTCATGTGGCTGGATGTGCCACTCAAAATCACAAAAGATGCTATTTGTGCAGTTACATGTCTAAACTCCACCAGAAGACTTCCAATTTTGAAGTCTATGAAGAATGATAAGGTTACTGATGTGACAGGCTCAAAATGGGACATAACAACAATGATGATAGACACTATTGTCATAGTGGATGTAAAATTTGCATCAATGGTTATCGACTATAAGATTTTTCACTCAAGCCAGGATAATTCAGTATCTGGCACAACTATCTATGCAACATATGAGATGGTTAAAAATAATGTAGACTACAACTTGTGTGAACTAATTAGAAGCCAGTTATTAGAGAATTTGGGAAAAATCAAGAAGGATAAGAAGAACATATTCAAATACGGTAACTTGCTGATATGTTTGTTTTTCTACTTCTCAGGTGAGGTTCTAGGAGTTGGTAAAGTTCAATGGCATAATGATGAAGTGATAGTTGTTTAGATAATGAATATATTATTTGGATTAGGTGATTGAAAAACCCACAATACAATCCTATGGGGTCACTTTAAAATATTTCATAATTTAATGCACGCCAGAGAGAGAATTCCTACCACAATAGTGGAACAATACAAAGACACCATTTTCTTCATGGTAGACATTGACCAATGCCATATGGAAGCTACTAATCCTAGAATAGTTTGGATCATGCCTATGGGTTATGAAGTAGATGAGAACATTTTGAAGATGTATGCAAAACACTTGTTGAATTCACCACTGGATCAGGGAGAAGAAAGGTTTGGAACCTATGTAGAGAAAATCTTGCAGGTTGATTCAAAATTGAAAAATCCCATGATAGTGATAAGGGTAAGAAAAGAGATAGAAGCTCTTGTAGAAAGTATGGGCATTCCTGTGCAACAACTGAAAGAAGTGAGAAGGCAAAGAAATGAAGTTGAAGCAGCTCAAAAGAAAGAAAAGGCAGAATCAGCTGGCCCGGGAACATCTCCTACTCACACTAGATCTACAAGGAGTTCCCTTGCAACTTAGTCAAATTGAGCCGAGGCTTCCAGAAAAAAAGGAAGAAGAATAAAAGCACAAGATCTTACAAAGCTGTGTCTGCAGATGAAGAGGAAGAAACTAATTCAAAAGTAGTAAGAGAGATAAAGGCTACTAGTACTCAGGCTGTCAAATTGAACAATAGAAAATCTTCTGGCAAAGAAGAAGAAGCAAAGAGAAAGGCCAAAGTTGACAAGCCCAGTATGATTGTTGAGGAAGTTGAGAATGCAGTGGTAAAAGATGGAAATCTCAAGCCACTTTGTGATTGGTATGAGACCTTTGATGAATCCGATAAGAGAAATCTTGA